>JABXWE010030340.1:0-14021 GCA_014611495.1 Limonius californicus
TTAATGGATCTTTGCTCATAATATTAAGTACACATACACTAATCGATAGTACTCAGAAGTTATACCCTGTCTTACCTCACTGTTTATTTCAAACAGTTGTCAGCAGTGTTTAGAAAATCTACCGTGTGTTGGTATTGCAGCTGTTCAATAAAAAAAAGCGAAAAACCTTACAAGTATGTTGTTCCTTGACAGAAATTGTTTTAACAAAAGTTGATTGGTTTCTGTTCTAAAAAGCGCGGTCAAATTACATCTTATTACCCAACTTCCCTGTTTTTTCATTCGTTTTCTAATAATTTTTAAATTTTTCGAAAAGAAGAACGCAAGTCATATAAAACCTCACATACGTTTGAAGGTCATTGAATGACAAGCTTGAAAATGTAAAAATATACAGGATGTTCCGTTAAAAAAAAGAGATATTAGGAGTTGAATTTTATTGAATGTTATTGTAAATTAGCAACATCCTGTATAAGATATGTAATTTTTAAACAGTACAACACCTACTGGAAAATGCGTTCGTGTAAATCGCAAAATAATTTTGAAAAATTATATTCCGTTCGTTACATACTTTCTGTTAAAGCAGACCGTCATTTTTTCAAAATTTAATTAAAACGTAATTATTTCCAAAACCATTAGAGATAGATAGCTAAAATATTATATCGTTGTAAAGATAAAAAATAATAAATTCAAAAATTTAAAAATATACAGGATGTTCCATTTAAAATAAAGTAGTTGTCAATTGTCCCACTAACACAAAACACCCTGAATAGTCAGCAATAATTTTGAGTTATGCACAGTAATCAATCAAATATCTTTTATGTTTAAAGTTTTCTCCCAGCTGCTATAATAAAAACATTAGGAAACAAAATTGCACTATTATACCATAGTGTATATCTAAAAAGTTGATACTGTGTGATTGCAAACTATACATAATACAAAACAACAGTTTTCATTGGTTAATAATTTTCTCCCACCAAGAGAATTTTTCTGAGTTACCAGATAGATTGTAATTTGTTTTAGATTAACAATTATTCTATACTGTGAAGATAGGTTTCTTATTTACCTTTTTTTTAATTATGATTAGCGTAATGCAATGCAATTCTTTTGTTAATAATTTCGTTTCAAAGGAAGTGTAGGCGTCTGTACAATCTTAGTTTTATCTACGGTTCTAATTTAGGCAACCCAAAAATTAGAAATTTATTTCAATGAAAATATGTGGTTTGTGGAGATATTCCTTTAAATGATATGGGACAAATTTTTTGCATAAATACAGGGTGCACCAACGACAACGAAACAGACCCGATTTTTCATATTAATCGTCATTTTTTAAAAAATCGCTCGGACTCGGTCAATTTTTGTTTTGAGCCGGACATTTTGCGTTTATTTTCAACCTTGTCACTTCATCCTCCAAGGGGTGGTCAGGTTGACCCCTAAAATTTTAAGTTGGAAAGGCGTAGTGTGGCCCCACAGAAAGAAGTCTAAAGGTCTGAAATTTGAAAAACTAGGAAGCGAGAATTTAATACCCTTTAAAATGAAGTATCACTCGGCCCCCGTTCTATTTAAAATTTTAGGGGTGAAGCTCACAGGCCCTAGGAGGTTGTAATGACAAGGTTGAAAAGAAACACAAAAAGTTTCCCCATCTAAACAAAAATCGACGGGTCCGAGAGATTTTTTAAAAAATGACGATAAATATGACAAATCGAGTCTGTTTCGTACACATTGGCCCACCCTGTATATTCATTTCTATTTCTTCTTACTTATGTCATAAATGTTAAAATAGATGTTATCAGGACAGAGTTTAATTAATTGTAATCGGTTTTGTTGGATAATTGAATGTACTATTTGTTAATTATTTATTAGCAACATACAAACATAGTATTCAACCACGTAATTTCTTGTTGGCAGTTTTAGGCGATTGTTTGCAGAGGTTTTGCTTTGGGATTGTCTTCAGGCGACTATGTAGCGGGATTGCAGCCATAATTCAACAGACTGAAGAAGCACGCTGTGCAACAAAAGTATAAGCAAAGAATGGTACCCGAACCTATTCGGGGGTGACATAGGAAATATTTCGAGAAACTGTTGAACATTTTAGTTTAATATTAATAGAATAAGCTACGGAATAACAATAAAAATAGAAGGTAATAGTATAGTTTCGATTCGTCAGCCAATAAATTTTTCGTTCCACTGCCCACTTCACCACTACGTGCTTTTCCGCAGCGCTAAGGTAGAAGCTCGAGCGACCTACAGCTTAATGTTGAATCTGAACGACAGAAGAAGAATTTTTGCATTAAGAACTCACGGTTGCCGAACGGATTGGGAAATTGTGTGTGGTGGGTAGCTGAATCCTTGGGCATCACCACATACTACACTTGGTAGGATTTTATCTATAGTTTACAGTTTTACAAACTGACAGAAACCTACGAAAGGTGGGGTTTAAAAATTAATTTTAATAGAAGTAAATACCTAGTTGCAGGAGGATAGGGAAGGGATCTAGACATAGAAGGAAAGAGTATATAAGTATGTAGAGAATACAGTAATGATGTCAGAGGAAAGGAACAGGCAAAAAGGAATAACAAGTAGAATAGCACAAACAAAGCAAGTGCCACAAAAGCTTAACTCACTGCTGTGGTCAAGGGATCTACAGAAATAAACAAAAATGTATGTATATATATATATATATATATATATATATATTGTGATGAATTTTGACTCGTTAGTTCGGTTAATGTTTTTTTAGGATACTCGTTCATTATTATCATGTCTTGGAATTCGGTTTCTTTCTGATCAATAATAAAGGGCAGACCATAACGCAAATAACTTCTTGCTTGGTCGGAAACACTGCCAAACTCGTATTTTAATATAAACGGATGAAAAAAAAAAAGAATTATTGTTAAATATTCTTATTTAAAAGCTTATATATGTAAAGATACACATGTAGAAAGATAATATAAATTGCCTCGAACTCAATTTTAAGCTTAGCTCTGATATTTATTAAGCCACGAAGGAATTTGCTGCATTATCGGAACAATTAGTGGAAATGTGTTTTGGACATTCGTGAAGTACAGAGTGTGTTTTAGAGGTTAATTTAGGATTTGTATAATGTGTTTATGAAGTCAAAACTTGTTTGAAAAGTGACGCTGATAAAATATGAACATTTCTATATTTACTATTTATCTGTCAAAATGTGAATTCCAATTTTGTAATTTGATCCAAGTATCCTTTGATTATATTTGTATAATTTTGGCATCGTTGTTAAGGAGATTTTGTCCGTTGTTTAGGAGTTTTGTTGATAAAACATTGTAAGGAGAGCATTTTTGTAATTACGTGAGAGTACACGCATTTTTTTATGTTCCTGAAATTTAAAATTAATTTATTTTGTTTATTATAATAAAATAGGTCTGTTAAAGTTATAAACGATTTTCTATAAATAAAGAGTGAGCTAGTTAAACTTACAAAGGTAAATTTCGAGAAATATGAATCCAAGTCGAAGTTTGAAGAAGTGGCGGCTGCACGTCGGAGTTTTGGGACGCTACTGCATCGCTACCTGAGGGCTGTTTTGAAGGTCAACGTCGGACCTGAAAA
This sequence comes from Limonius californicus, assembly GCA_014611495.1. Lineage (NCBI taxonomy): Eukaryota > Metazoa > Arthropoda > Insecta > Coleoptera > Elateridae > Limonius > Limonius californicus. The sequence continues at coordinate 3,580 of JABXWE010030340.1, forward strand.
TATTTACATATGGATGAAGATACTGCTCAATAAGATAAACCAAACATTACACACCTATGCAGGAAAATACGAGAGGATACAAGGATTTTTAAGACAACGTATAGCAGCAGGTGTTCCTTTTATAAAGTCATGCATGGTACATCAAAATGCAGTTTGACTTGGCTTCCCACAGTTGCAGGCAGCGGTGGGTTGCCTGCCCCATTTGTGCAGAAACCTGACGCGTTTTCCGTGACCAGTCCAGACCCTATTGAGGGCTTCCCATGTTTTGCGTAGTAGGTAGGAAACTCGCGGTAACTTTTCAATTTTCTACTGGTACTCGACGGGACCATTAGTCCTTCCATGAAGATAATCCATCGAAGCCCTCCGCCATAAGTTTCCGTGAAGCTTTTACTGGAGGAGCCCTGGACTTAAGTCTTCAGAACGTTATTCCCAGGTCTTCGTGAATTGGATGGGGCACTGAAAACAACTTTCTTGTATTCCCTGACTAGGTTACGCTGTCGGCGGGTATTTGGAGGTGTAATGTTACTTAGTGTGGATAACTAGTATGTGGGTTTGAACTTGATGATGCCGGATATGATTCTCTTAGTCTGGTTCAGCTCGGCGTCGACTTTTTTTACGGGGGGACTATTTAACCAAATGGATGAGCATCATTTTGCAGTTGAAAACAAAAGATTGGAGCTGAAATTTTAAGCCACGCCAGGTTGTACCGGATAGTTTGAGATGGTGTTGTTTCTTATCCTTAATTTGGATATGACATTGGACATGTGCCTGCTGTATGATAGGGTTCTGTCGAGCGGGACCGCAAGGTATTTCGGCTTTGAATTGTAGCATACGCTATACCCACTTATCTAAACGTTTACGGTTGATTTTTCCATTCTGCTGTTTAATTGAAAGCAAAACACTTCTGTTTTTAAAGCATTGGAAGTCAGGCGCCATTTTGCGAAAAAATGGTGCAATAGACTAAGCTCTTGCATGAGTATTCGCTCTAGGCTGGTAATGCAGGAGGGTTGGATTACTATACAAATGTCAAAGAACGCAATGTCTTTGACCGTCATTTGCAATTTTGTGAGGCTAGAAGTGAACGGGCGAAGAATAATCAAAATTTTAATGTGTAACGTCTATTTTTCCGACGCATGCATTATTTTCGTTAATGGTATAGTCAATCGCCATAATTGTCGCTATTAGTCATATTCTAATCCGAGGATATCTCACGAAACACATATTCAACATCTCGAAAGTTTAAATGTTTGATCTGGTAATTTTAGTGATCGGGACCATCTTGGTCCTTTCTCCTTAGCTGATAATTTGACTTTACAGATGTAGTTGGAATTGTTACAAGACAACATTGATTCAATGCTAACTGATATTATAGCGAATTATGATCGTGACTTCAAAGATCATTTGATATTCCAACGCATTCTACACTTGTTGTTCGACAGTATTTGGATCGACGATTTCCGAGTCAATGAATTAGAAGAAGAGGCTCTATTGAATAGCCCGCAAGCTCTCCAGATTTATCTTCGTTAGATTTCTTTCTGTGGGCTCATTTGAATAGTAAATTAACTCAATTCAACTCCAATGCTTGTTAATCACTTCACAGAAGGTTTAAAATGTATGTTACAAAACACACCTGTTTTTTTTTCAGTGGGTCGCACAGTATGAGAAATACAAATTGCATAATTAAAATCTATTAGAATGTACAACAAAATTTAAAAATTTAAACGTGGACCAAAAAAGCGTTGACGTTTAACCAATTTTGTAAAACTTTACGAATTCATTTTCATTATCTGTCTTAGTGCATCATAAAAACCGCATAAGACACGCAGTATGCACTTTTTTATGTACCTTATTACGTCCGTCTTGGTTTGGATTGATCTTATCATTGTTTTTTGATATGAAAAACTGCTAATATAACAGAGAATTAATACTAGCAGGAGACTTAAATGCAAAAATAGGAAGGCAGTTTGTGAGCAAAACCACCTTAGAATAAATAATGGGTTCTTTGAGCATAAAGTAATTTATAAATATACGTGGGAGGACCGAATAAGAAACAGGTCTATCATAGACTATATTATTACTCAGCAGCACTCTCACGTGAGAGTCCAGGATGTAAGCGTGTTCAGGGGGGCTGAATGCGGTAGTGATCATTACTTGACAGAAGCCAAGATAGTGTTTCCTCCATATAGCAGAAGAAAAGATCCAGAAACATCAGAAGGTGTGAATAATATTCAAAGTACCGAAAAAATATATCATTGAAAGCTTAGATAAGGAAAGTACCTCCTACTTATATAAACAAAAACTAAACCAGAAGTTAGTGGAAAACGAAAAACGTGCGACTGAACAACTATATACCCATATAGTAGAATCCATCCACCTATCTGCGAAAGAAGCGATAGGACACATAAGGAAAAAGGCACAAAACAGCAGAAGAACCAATAACATCATTATAGCGGAAAAAGTCCTAATAAAGAAAGCACTGTATTTCAAAAGGCTCAACACATACTCAGAAAATGATAAAGAAGCATATAACGACGAACGGTTACCGTTCAATGGTAAGAGAAGAAAATATCTTAAAATGGAAACAAAAATGTGAAGAATTCGAAAGATACATAGGAGAAAGTAGATTAGGAGAAACATAGAGGATATTAAAAAACCCAAGTAAACAACATGTGGATAGATATGATATACAACTTATTTCTTCAAACCAATGGAAAAAATACTACCAAGAACTACTCACGGAAGAAAGACAAGAACACCTAGCAACCACAGTAGAATATGCAGAACTCACGGAAATAAATAAAACAATATCCATTACCGAAGAAGAAATCAGGAGAATAATAAGAACCTTAAAAAATAATAAGGTCCCAGGGCTAGGAAACATACCCGCAGGATTAATAAAGCATGATGATGATGATGACTAGATACATAAATGGACAACCAACTCCACCAGAATGGAAGGAAGCATATATCGCTTGGATTCATAAAAAGGACGGAAGGCCAAATGCGAAAACTATAGGGGAATATCTGTAACAAGTACCCTTAGCAAACTGTATGGGAGAATCATAAAATTAGAATAGAAGAAGAATATTAAAATCAGGAACTCGAAGAACAGAGTGGATTTAGCAAGACGATCAAGTACTGATAATGTATTTTGTCTGTCACAAATAACACAAAAACTAATGGCCACGAGAAGGGCGATCCATTTGGTGTTTATAGACTTTAAAAGAGCCTATGACAGCGACCATCAGAACAAACTTTGGGAGGCATTAGAAAACGTAAAAATTAGCAGTGTATTAATAAGAGGGGTTCAGGAATTGTACACGAACCAAATATCAAGAATAAAAATTGGACAAAATTTAACAAGTGGTTTCAAAGTAACTAAGGGTCTGAGGCAGGCATGTGCGATATCCCCTACGCTATCTAAATATATGTTGACCAAGTTCTGAAAACATGGAGAGGAAAATGTAATAGAATGGGAGTATCAGTGGATGATGATACAACACTGTACTGACTACACTTTGACCAAGTGATCATAACACAGGATTACGACAACATTTCATACATGACCAGGAAACTGCAGGAAGAATACACACGGTGGAGTTTGGACATACATTATTTAACAAGACACAATATCTGTCAATAGGGGTGGATAAGCCAGATTTTATATTAGATACGGGCGAACAAATAAAGAAATGCCATAGCTACACATATTTTGGGGTGAAAATAGACAAAAATGGAATATATTAAGAAGCAATAACAGAAAGAACGGCGAAAGTTAAGCAAGCAGTTGCGATACTGAATTCGGTACTATGGAGCAAAAGTATAAATAAAAACACTATACATATGATATGACTATCATATTATCCTATAAGCTGGAAATTTGCCCAAATTATTATGGTTCCTAAACCAGAAAAACCTGCTAACGAAACAAGCTCATATCACCCAATTAGCCTCCTTCCTATTTTGTCTAAGGGTTTCGAAAAGCTCCTGATGAGTAGAATTAAAACTGACTTGGAACTTTCAACAATATACTTCGAACGAATTTAAGGACACGAGAATGACCTGGTATCAGAAATAATAAATCCCCCAGAGGTAGAGAGGAGACTCAGAAGACAGTGGCCTACAGACCTAAGGCAAGAGATGCAAGACGTGAATTAGTTAAACATAACCTATTAGTAGTATTCCAGTAAATCGTCAATGGACGATTACTCTACTCATGTTATATTCTTGTATATAATTTACTTATTACTCTACATTTAGGAGTAGATTGTAAATATGCAGTTAAATAAAGAACAAAAAATACATATGATATGTAACACCATTGTAAAGGCAATCAATATTTATGGAGCTGAGGTATGGTAAATCACTATAAACACAGCAAATAGATTAAGGGCCCTAGAGATGGATTTTTGGAGAAGATCAGCGGAAGTAAGAAAGAAAGAATAGAAGTAGAAAAGGGCATGATACAAGAGATTCAGACACAGCAACTAATCTGGTATGGTGACGTGCAAAGAATGAACAACACACGTTTCTCCCGAAGAAAACCATGAACTGGATTCACCCGTAGACAAGAAAAAGAAGAAGACCCCGACGAAGTTGGACAGAAGGGGTACATGAAGCATTCGAAGCAAGAAATATAAATCCTGAACTATGGAGGGATCGAGATTATTATTATTATTATTTGTTTGGGGCTTTGGCCTTGGCATGGCATGCCTTTCATCACTGCGATCCTTAATGGTTCTATTGTAACTTGCAAGCCCTTGCCTTTATTAGAGAAGTTGAAAGCTATTGAAAAACCTGAGGATGTCTGTGAGATTTAAGTCTCTTATTTCGGTAGGTGTGCTAGTCTCTTTCCCGAGAATGTTGTGTCTGCGTCGACCGGCAGCATCGCATCTGCATAGGATGTGTTCAGCTGTTTCTGCTGCCTCATTGCATAGGCGGCATAGGTATTTGGTCCTCAGCCTTACCAATCTTAAATAGATGGTATTTTAGTGGAGTGTGGTCTGTGAAAAGACCAGTGATGGTCTGCAGCTCCTTCTTGCTGAGAGACAAACCGTTCCTTGCTTTGTTTTGCGAAATGGTTATAAACTGTTTTGCCTGACGTTGTCCTGGTGTGTTTTCCCAGTACAAAGATTTCATTTGTTCCTCCCATAGGCTGACCTCGTGCTTAATGTGGCTTTTCTGTATTCCACAACAAGGTTCAGATCCAGTGTATGCCGTTGTAGCACCTCTTTTTGCGAGTTCATCGGCTTTTTCATTGCCTGGTATACCCTCGTGCCCTGGAACCCACCATAGAGTTACGTGGTTTTTGCTGGCCAGCTGCTTGAGGTTGCCTAGGCATTCCCAGGCAAGCTTGGATTCACAGCTATAGGCTTTCAGAACCTTTATTGCTGCTTGGCTGTCTGTAAGAATATCGATTGTTGCACCTTTATAACCTTTCCTGAGGTTTATTCTAGTGCAGAGGTTTATGGCATAAACCTCAGCTTGGAAGATGGTAGTTCTGGTTCCAAGAACTTCATAGATGCGGCAGCCAGGGCCGTATACACCCGCGCCAGTGCCTCCTTCCCCCATCTTTGACCCATCCGTGTACCATTGGAACGATCCTCTTTTAAATGGAGGCGCTCCTGTTGACCATGTTTCTCGGTCCGGAATCTTGACTTTGAAGGGTTATTGTATGTTATTTACATAAGGGGATCGGGATAGATGGAAGAACGCATTGGGGACGGAGACGGCATAGATGTTAAAACTGGTTAAGAAGAAGATTATTCCAGGAAAATAATATTCAAACTTGAAACATGGACGAAGGAATTTTTTTAATGTTACAGGCATAATGTGTACGTACCTTTTTGCATTTAAATATGAAATTAGTTTATCTAGAGAAGTTCCTGCTTTCATTAAAACGTTAGTTGATGTTCGTGGAGTAAAGTTTTTCGATATTCTGTGAGCAAAATATTTCTTTAAAACTTCATTTTCTCGCCAGACAAATCAATATCTAGGAAGTTTCTTCCCAATAATTCGAATATTTATAGATATTTATAAAAATTGTTGCTATGCTGTTGACTGTTCTTATATCGAATTAGCTGTGATCCAGACAACTCATAAAAACCAAATCTTAACAGAAAGTGCAAACTGTAAAGTAAACCTTACTGTTCTGCTTCTCCAACTTGTATAAAGACTTTTACAGGCAAATTCTTCAATTTCCACGTTTAAAACGAATTGATTGCACTTTGCGGTTAAAATCGAACTTTTTCGATGTTATCCAAGCTAATTCTATTAGCTTTTTGCTTATTTAAATGTTCTCACGCTGGGAACTGGGTTTACATACCTTCTATCCCACGTATCCAATACTTTTAGCTACGTTGGGCATTTTTAAACCATGAGAATATTTCCATCAACAACCTTTCAGAAATATACAAGGCGTTACAGGCTTAAAGCTTCATAAAATATTCTTAATTAAATTGATGTAAGCAACACAGATTTTTGTTATTTTACCCGAAAATAAGCGTTTAATGCCTCATGCATTACTAGCTGTTATTTAAATGTTCAACTACATTTCCTAGGTATAATGACAAGGTAAAATTCATTCTGTCGAGCTACAATGACTATTTTTTCAAAGCGAAAGTTTAGGTTTTTGTTCGGATAATTTAAATATTTACGCTTGGCGGGTTTTAAGCGAATTATGAAATTGTCCCTGATTTTGTAACATCCCGGACATGAGCGGTCCTTAAACATCCTGCTTCAAGGAAGAGAGATTGCAGCTATTTCTTGCTAGATTCCAATTACGCTTACATAACGCGGCTTTTTACACCCCGCTTGATGCAATTAGAGGAAGAAACGCCGAATCCGTCGTGGAGCGACTCGTCTACGCCGAATTCGCCACACTTTAAAAATAGAAGTGTGTGTGAGGTCAAGAATTTCATTCCTAATTATGTTAATTGTATACAAATGTCAACCTTACTAATTGTTGAGGACGTGCTGGAAAATTAAGTGAAAATTTTAGCACGGGCCCGTATCAAAAACCTAATTAGTCGTTACGTTTTTAACATATGGCACTTGCAACCGCTCTGCAGTCGACGTTGTAAAAAAGCTCTTGGCATTCTTCTAAATTAGAATTTTCTGCTCAGACGTATAATATTTCAGAAATAAATTTTACGTTTCATCGAGTAATTTTTTAAACATCTTTTTAGTGTTGCGTTTTACGTGGGTATTATTTATACCAAGGAATATAGCAAGCGGCTGAAATAAAAACACTTCTATTTTAATATTTATAAATTTTTGTTAAATTAATAACGAAAGTGCAAAATCAGTATTGGGAAATGTATACTTTCAAAAATTAATCAATTCGTCACAATAAGAGTTATTCTAAGAGATATCGAAAATAAGAAAGCAATAATTGGTTGTGACGATTCCTTAAAATGGCTTAGATGCTGTGGTGGAATCTATAGAAAACATTCGTTTAGGTGCAACTAATTTCGTGACGATACTTAATTAATTGCAAATTCTTCTTCTTATTTTTGGAAGTCCTCTTTCGCAACTACTTTAATGTAATACATAAGATATAATTAATACATTTATACATATGCAGTTTATAATTAGTACACATACAGGGCGGGTCGGCTAGATTGCCACCCTTTAAAAGTAGTTACGCAACCCAATATACATGTGTCAAAGAAACAGATTTTATTGCTCTTCTTATAGTATAGAAATGGGCTATAGCTACTTTCTGTCAAGTTGATATCCTATTGTAGTGGTTTACACTTCTACTAATATTAATTTTATTTCACAAGAAAAGCACCCATTGTTGCAACTGTGCTATCAAGAGATCCAAAAAAAGCTGATCCCAGCGGGCTGTGGAATGAGTCACAAATCACTTACTTTTATAGATGTTTGGGCTAAATGAGCAAGCCATATGCAGGTTCGTATCCATGCTGCAAGTTTTCCTCCCATCAGTAAGATGGCAGCACTAGTACTCTGCGCATGTGCCGTAACTTTCTCCCAAAACAAAATTCGCAACCTTGAAGGTGAACACGTCACTTGCAGTAAGCACATGATCTTGGCTTTGTGCGTGTGCGCGTTGTTTCATGTTTATGTTCTCACGTGTGGGTTTATAGGTTATCCTTAATCGATTCATTTATTGTGGTACATCCTTTTTGTGATTTTGAATGTAAAACTACTAATTTTTTTTCTTTTGTGTAAAATTAGTCCCTGAATGTCATTTTGATGTTGGTTTTTTGAAGGAAAACAAACGTCAAAATGACATTCAGGGACTCTATGTAAAATGAGTGTAGTGAATAAATTCACAGACCTCGCTTGATATAATGCTATTTTTTTTTTGTGTTTATTACAGAAGCAACTAAAATTGCATTCCACTGCCATTGCCTGTTGCATCACAAGTTGTTGATTCGTTGCCCGAGTCCATCTCTACAAGGGACGATGAATTTCAAACAAAAAATTTTGTGGCAGAGATGCAAGACCTTATAATGGGTCTGATAATGTGAAACGTAATGTTATTCTTCAATGTTATAAAGGTAGAAAAAAATGAATGAATGAAGTTTCCAGAATCTTATTTTTTTACACCTGGGCACGAGATTTTGTAAATTTTGTAAGCCATTCATTAATTCAAAGGGCAACCAAATTTCTGTCATTAAATTCTGCAGTTTAATTTTGTCATTACTATAAATTAGTCATTATGTTGGCTTATTTATATTGTTTTTTCTTTTTGTATAAATAAAATGTAAATAATATAACATCTCTATAGTAGTTAATTTTGTTTTTAAATTTGTGTAAAAGATTTATTAATAAAAAAATGTTTCAATAAAATATTATATTCCTTAACTTTGTTATGATTTACTTTTACAATATATTAAGTTTAACATAATATATAGGTACTGGAGTTTTATGTTATTCAACAATTTTTTTGTGGTATTGATATAAAACTGCAGTTTTATTATAACTGAAAGTTCAGTTTTCAAATTCAAAATTCCCGGTTGTGAGTTTAGTTCATCTCCCAACCACCAGAGGCGCCGTATACGCTCAAAAAGCACTTTGTGTGTGCGTTAGGTATCTATAAAAGTAAGTGATTTGTGGAATGAGTTACGCCTTTTCTAGACTAAAGGAATGTTTATAATGTCAGTTTCAGGTTAGGTTGTGTTAGCTGGAATTAAATAACAATGAAACGTCATTTTTAGGAGTAGAAATCTATTGAGCAACAGTAAAAGAAATGAATAAACCTGAACTAATGTAATGATCACAACAAAGGTTAAATGTCTGCCTTCTTCCTCCAAACATTTTTGAACTCGTCTTCTCATACCTTCAAAAACATTTTGTAATACTTGAGGTGAGTTGTTAATTTCTTGACAGTTTTCTTCAATTCTAAGTTTTAGTTCGTTCGTTTAAATCATTAACTGGAGTTTGCAAAATGGTGTTTTTCAAATAGAGCCGTAGAAAAAGTTCAAAGCAGTAATATCACAAGAGCTAGGGGGCCAGGGTGTTGCAGTATTCCTACTAATGATTCGGTCATCAAAATATTCGCGTAAAAAATTAATTGTATCTGCAGCTGCATGAGCTGTTGCGCCATCCTATTGCAGAAAACCATCCCGTAGCTCATCATCGTGAAGTTCATAAGAAAGGTTGCAATAATTCGTTCCTGTACTTTGCTGCAGTTAGCGTGCCTTCGAAAAATATTGGCCCAACTAACCTACGACGACTCATTGCAACCCAGACTCCTATTTTCTGTGCATAAAATTTTCGGTATGTAATAATTTCATTGGGATACCTCTCTCGGAATTCCACAAAACAAGGAGGAATCAAATAGGTCCATTCTCCGTCAACTTGAAAGCCGTTCCAAAAGGAAGATGCAATAATGAATGCTCTTTGAAATGTATTAAAAATCATTTCAACAATCTGTCAGATTCGTATAAAAAAGATAACTAATTTATCTGATATCATAAACATTCCTTTAGTCTAGTAAAGACGTGACTTTGCATTCCACAGCCCGCTGAGGAGCAGCTTTTTTGGATCTCTTGATACAATAAAAACTAAACAAGTAAAAAACAAAGTATAAATAGAAAAATCCGGTAAATTTTCAAAATTACCTCCATCACATTTTCTAATTCATGGATGGCTTAGGTACATTTTCTTTAGGTTAGCGGGTACGTGAACTACCTGCGGCACTTTTATGTATAGACGAAAGTTACTCATTCAAGGCATTCACTTCATTAATTAAAGCTTAAAGCAAAAATTTTGAAATGATGAAGCTACTTGTCTGATGTATATGAAACTTAAAATTTTTCGTTTTTTTTTTCTTCTATTTTTCTTAAATAATAACGTCATCCAATCTATTCTAAATGTACTTATATTTATTTCAAAATAACATTTCGAAACTTTAAAGGTAATATAGAACTCATTTTCTAATTCATGGATGGCTTAGGTACATTTTCTTT
>JABXWE010030341.1:0-26513 GCA_014611495.1 Limonius californicus
AAATAATATATGTATACATATAAAAATGATAGAGTTAATTATATTTTTATTGGTTTAATTTAGGTATGCTATTTGTATCGTATGCCCTCTCTTATTTTGTAGAATATATTAATATAAGTTAATTACATCAAAGACAGTATTCTGTTGCTTTAAACTTAAACGAGAAGTGAACACACTGACACTATCGGTCAGCGAATTGTGCCAACCATCGTCAATTAGCCGAGTCCGGCGCGGCAACGTTGCTGGAAGCGTGTACGCTACATATATACCTGTCGACTCAGAGGGGGGCTGCATATATACACAGAAGTGACTTCGTCACTTGTGTAACTTATAAAAATAATTTTAGAAATGTTTTCCCCTCTTTTGAAAACCTTGTTGTGGAAGTTCCCCTCATAGATATACGGCAATCTGTATTTAAATTGCATGCTCCGAAAAGATGGAAGTCAGGCCGCCTCCGCTATAGCTCGGAAGTCACTTCTTAACAGAGATACATATATATATATATATATAAACAACTTGCGGATGCGATCAGAATTCATTGACGACAGGCAGGTGACATCATCATCATCTGACATGAAGCCGCAACAGATAATAAAACTGTCAATAAATATTGGATAGTTTCACATTCACCGCTACTATACCTAAGTTCTCTATTGCACCCATATTTACATAATGTAAACATAAAATGGCAACACTAATATCGCATCTCGTTCCAGTATAGTGAATAAATACATAGCAAGCGCTATTAATAAGTTGTTACGCTAACAACATCGTCTTGGTAGATTGCCATTACAGGCATTTACCACCCTACTGCCCTCACAAAGAATGAAGTTTCATTGTTAAATTATATGCCTTATTTGCTGAATATACAATTTTGATAACAGTATCGAAATTAAGAAAGTAAAATAGCTCTACTGCATATAATAGTATGTAGAATAAGAGAATGTGCAAGATTTCCATATGCATTTTGTTTAGGGGCTAAACCGCATCCGCAACTGTCTTATGTGAAGGAATATTTCAGTTTCTTTTTTTTTGTCAAAAACCAATAGGTTGGCGGAATTTAGAAAAACCTATAAACCATAAATAAGTTTTCATAATGCACACCATCTGCTACCTAGTCAATTACTTTCCTAATTACCAATACAGTATTTTGCCTAGGTTGCATGTTTCAGAATATATGAATAATTCAGAAAAGTAGAATAACACAGTGGTATGCAAACTGATTTACAATAAGCAACATTATGAATTTTACGAAATAATTTTTATAGATTCTACAGTAGAGCACATTATCACTACAAAACAAAAACCATATTTTTTCAAATTACAGCCAAAAAAATATTTAACTATCAATTTACTCAAATAACCGCAAAAACGGCGTTGACAAAAATTTCAAGATGGCCTTATGTCGTTACATCCTAGGACGATCTCGAAGTAGTATTATTAGTAGGTAAATCGGGTAAAGCATACTATACTAACAGATATTTAGTAAAATCGGTAGCTAATTTACAAGTGACTTCTATTTTAAAACGTCAGTGCTACTATTGAAGTCGCTGTTGCAGCTACTATTAAAATTTACATTTTAAGAACATCGTTTCTGAGATTTTCCAAAATATGCCAATTTGAATCGATTTATACCACAGGTAAATTTATGGGTTACAGGTGAATTTATAATAAAAATATTTAAAAAGTTTGCGCTTCGCTGGAATAATATATTTTTATCTTTTATACAAACCAATACTTTTGATTTAATGAATACTAATTTTATAAGAATAGGAAACACATTGACTGCTATTATAAGAAAAAGCGAAGTAGTTAACAAGGTTAAATAATCAGAGCAATCATGAATAACAATATTTATAGTAACCCAATATCGGAGTCAACAAATATTATATAAAATTCAAAGGCCCGCACAAGTAGATAATTATAAACTTATTTAGCGATATCGCTGTATTACCAGATAAAGATGATAAGGACTAACCTTTGTTGACTTTTAACTGTGAACTACTGACAATGGTATTTTTCATTATCGCTAATGATCCTGTCGATGCTGATAAGAATTTATAGCAAATAAAGTTGAGCATCAGCAGCGTCTTTCAAACTACCCATCTAAGAAAAGTATTATGCACCATAATATACAAAAATGAAATAATGGAAAACGTATTAGGAAAAAATCATATCAAAATAAAACCACAACCTAAACACAATTAAACAGAACTGCAAAATATACCGTATGTAATCGTAGGTACAATGATGAATGGGAAAACGAAATGTGATCAGTTAAAATATTTTGTTTGCTGTAGTATTTTTAATTGTAGAACTTTTTTATTTACGTGCTTTCGACTCGTTAAGATAAAAAGCTTTCTATCAGATGATGAACTTGAACTTGTTAACAGTTAATGCACTATTACTAAACACAAGGAAACCGTTTATCAGAACTTATACATGGAATGTGATATTGTAATAGTCGGAAGGACTATAGGAACAAGAAGTAAGGAAAAAAATGCAATTCTTTGAACAGTAGTGCGATAGAAGAAGATAAAATATGCTGAATAGATATAGATTAAACAACGAGGAAGTCTTAAGAACAGCAAAGAAGATGAGAAGCAATTCTGAAAATCCAGGCTCAAATGCATTAAATAAATCACCAATTACACAGACTACGCTAGCTATAAAAGAGATGAAGAGGAAATGTTTAAATAGAAAATGGAAAGCTGCGAGAAACCAGGAAATAGTTTAAAAACTGCTGATGATGAAGACAAAAAGAAAACTTTTCATTTTTTCGTTCCTATGAATCGCGTTTTATATAATTTATTAATAGTAAATTATAGTTTCTGTAATATTGGTTGCATAATAAGAAGGAAGAAATTGCCATTGTTTTTGATGCTGTACTTTTATGGTGTAAGCCTGACAAGGCACTAGGTTAGTTAGGCGGCCGCCAATATTTTCGTGATCATGCAGTATCAGCTTCGATCTTCACCATTGAAATTTCGGAAACGATAAGGTATCTTAAGGCACTTAAAACGGAGCTGTTATATAATATATATAATACATAAACAATTTAAAAATAAATTGATCTTATTGAGTTGCTTACAGAAAACTGGGTCTAGGATATTTCATCCAAACACCATAACGTCCAATGCTGAAAAAATTCACAGCGCCCAACGATTCAAAAGGATATATGGATAATGGAATTATAATCGATAATGGATACTGTCCAAGCAGTTACCGAAATGGTCCAGCAAATCTACGATAAACTGAGTCATGACAGACGGACCAGAGGTTCGTACCTTAGACCTCCCGAGCAACGCTCTACCGCTGAGCACCATTCCCTCGGTAGCCCGCTTAATTCAGTATTAATTTTTTAAAGTATTTATTGTGTCATAATAGCTGCAAGTAAACTTACTTTAAACATACATACTACAAAGCAAATACAGTTTTAGGAGTTGCCTCCTCTTTAGCCAGGTATCTCACTGAAATAGTGAAATCTGTGCTCCTTACATAACCGTCCAACGATGGGAAGCGGGCGGCGGGAGGTAAAAGCACGGTTAACACTCTTCCGTTGCACGCGATACCAACGTGTACGTCACATGTTTGTTGTATTTAATTTTTTTAATACTCTCAACTGTGCTCCGGCAAGACATTTTTCTATTTTCACCCGTGGTATTATTCAATTTAGCTTCTCCACCGGTATTCAATTTAACCTCCAGTTTACGGCAGGATGACTGTAGGTTCGGCGTTGTATCCTTTTTTAACCTTTGGGTCGTTGGGCGTTATGGACTTTTTCAACATTGGGCATTGTGGCTGAGGGCAAAAAAAACTTTTTGTGATTAACTGTTAATTTTAGGAAATTAGCAAAGAAGTATATTTTAAAGTTCTTCATTACTAACTAACCACCGACATCTGGTTTTCTTCATAAACTTCATATCTTCTGCAAAATCTTAGAGATAGTATTATAAAAAAATGAACCCGTTTCGGTGAAGTATATTTTGTAGGTGACACCAATATAAATTTTAAGAGGCGCAACCAAAGCAGTCGAGCTTACATAGGCTTGATGATATTTTTTCTAGATTATTTGCTTTCTAAATACAGCACCCTGTATATTACTCAATATTCAGAAATAGCGTTTTAATATGAATTTTAAGAAAAGTAATATAATTCAACGATGAAAAATAATGATTTAGTAGTGTGAGCTAGATATTTTGAACTATCGAAGTGTAAAGTCACCATGAATGTATAGACAAGGAATGTGATGTAAAACTGTTAGATTTGCTATTCATGTTTAACATTGTCTTGTCTAATTATAATATTTAATTTTCGGAATTTTATGAAGTTGTAGTATGAATTCCATATTTGTAGACGCAGATAAGCGTAGAATAACAACATATTAGATATATCTGAACTAATAAAATATTGCAGAATCTCCAGAATAGAAATGGTACTCACCAAAAAATTGAATAATTAATGGAAACAAAGAAAGTCATCATAGAAAATGGAGAGAAAAACAATGAATAAGGCACAGTCACGTTAACAGAATGGAAGACAACCGATTATCCAAAATAACAAGATAATAGATCGCCCTGGAAAGAAGAAAGCGAGGACAACCAAAAACACCATCGGGAAACATAATGAAAACAATGCTTAATCGAAATCTTCAAGACGAATACTGCTAAGATAGGCGAATTTAGAGAAGGAAACCATCTAAATGTTGGCAGTGGCGGCTCGCGGGTAAAAAAAAATACGTGAAGTGCTATTATAATATCCCTAATAATAACAAATGGAAAAAATATAATTCAATGTCAACTTATCTAGTTTTTGTAGACCAAGTCTATCATTCTGTCCTTTAATGCAGAAAAATTATTTATTATGTCGTATAATGGTGCATTTTTTATAAATTCTAATATTAGTTCTTTTTGAATTGAAATATTTGCTAAAGAAGAAAGCCTGTCTTGAGATACTGCGTTTCTTAAGTACGTTTTTATTCGTTTAAGGTAAGAAAAACTTCTTTCCAGTAATGCACATGTCAACGGAATAGTTAATATGAGGTAAAACAATTTGTAGGCCTCGGTAGAAATTTCTTTGTTCTCATTGAGATTTTCTAAAAATTCGAAAATTTAATTCGTTTTTAAGAAGCTGACTTTTTGTAACTATTTTGCCATAAAATTGACCTAAACTTTCAAATGCTTTAGACGGAAAACACGAATCATACTGTTCGAATTTCCTAGTATCAGCCAAAGACATGAATTGTAACTTATCGCAGTCTTGAAACCTTACTTTCATTTTCATTATAGTTTCATCCAGTACTTCATAAAATAAAATTCTATATTTTCTTCTAATGTCATTATTTGTAAGGCTAGCGTATTCCCGCTTAGGGCGCTTAGAAATATCGATTTGTGTTATTTCTATTTCCTTAGTCTTTTCGAAGAGTGTATCAAAGAAATCGTCATTTCTCTTCCTCTTTAATAGTTTAATAGTTTCATTTATTTTTGTAACACAAAAATTAATATCCAATGATTTCTTTTGGGGAACATCAAATAATATGTCAGTGAGAGAGAAAATATCATTAAACACTAAGCTAAAAATGTGAATTCTAAATTGTTTAAAATCCGACGGTAAAACCCGAACATGAAGTTCAGCGGCTGATTGCGACTGAGCTCTTCACTTGCGCAATTCACCGTGAACCAATTGTAGATATTGACGTATGCGTTACCATGGCAACGGAGGTATAAGTGCAGTTAAAGTACGTAAGAGACTGACTCTCCAGGGGCCTCGGTGAAGTAGTGCGGATACGCGTTGCCACTCGAGCTCACAGCAAAATGTGGTCGATCGGCTGGGTGTTCGAATCCTGACTGAGACGACCGCATTTCGCTTAGTTAAGTTTAGGATGCATGTTGCATGAATGGTTAACATGTAAGGAACGCCCTCACCCCTGAAGTAATGCGAAAGCGGTTCCGGGGGGGGGGGGGAGACGGTAGTATGAATTAATGAGAAAAAAAAAGAAAAAAAAGATGCTGACTCTCCACTACAATTGCACGAATGTTGTAGGTTTTATGGTCACTGTGTTCACGCTCGACGGACAGCGTTTAAAATTTAAATTTTCGATACAAGGGGACCAGAAAAGATGTAATGTGTTTGTTTTCACCAAGCTTATTGTGTCTACGAGTATGTATGCCATAAATAAACGACTCCTAATAGCTGTAATGCCGATAAATAATTTGTTATGTAATTTAAATAAATATTCGCAATTGAATGAAAATTTTAGGTGAATAGGCACTTCACCTACTTCATTTGGCGAGCCTCCACTGAATATTGGATAGCGTCGCCAGACACTATAAACCCGATAATATACGGAGTATTCTCAAAACATGAAATTAAATTCTAATCGACATTTATCCGAAAAAGTTTCATTGAAAAGTTATACGGGAAATGCTAACAAAGCACAAACTACAATCAATGTTACAATTTCCTTTCTTCTACAAGAATACAGGCCTCCGTTTGTCAGATGAATAAATGTCGGATTCTTTCAAATAAAAAGTGTTTCCGATATGTGTATTGCGTTTTGAATACGCTGGCAAAGCTCTACTTCAGTTTCAACGACTTGTTCATAAACGATATTTTTCATGGGTTAAATCGGATAACCTAGGAGGCCATGGGGCAGCGCATCAATTTATCGAAGAAATCTGCTGCTTCACACATTAGATAAGAAATCTTAACGTATCGACTCACGTAAATCTTTATTACATCATTTTCTGGCACAGCAATTATTTTTGACATACTGGGTTCCCCGAATACAGTGTAGAAATAATTCCGTGTATAATAAAAGATATATTATTTAATTTTATTGATTCAAAATGTCATAAAACAATTGAATTCCTAAAATCCGAAGAACTGGAAAAAAGATTCGTAATGAACCCATAGCTAAATATTTCATCTTTTAAATCATTCACAGCATGAACAAACCAATATACAATCAATTCTTTACTATAATACGAAAAAATTAAATTGAGAACTGCTATCTAAATATTGTCCAAGAGGCATTTTCAGCAATCAAATAGTTATTAGCTAGTAAAATGTTATTGCACGTTAAATTATCACATGACCGTGAAGTTACACTGTACGATGAAACATCTAAATGCATTATCGCACGGCTTATTTTATATTAATTTACATTTATTTGCATTGATGCTTTGTTAAGTTTGTATTACCTTTGTATTCAGATTAGAATTACAATTCTTTAATTGACTTTCTTATAACAGCGAAGTACAAACGCGATAAACTGGCTCTACACAATGCACTCTTTGGTTTGAATTTGCGAGTTCGTTGTTGATACTTGTATGATTATGCATTCCGATTTCACAAATCACAAACACTAACGCTAAACGAGATTTCAGTAAACTGTCTACAAATTAAGTGGTAATACGGGCAGAATTTGCACTATCATTTAAGAAACTTCTTCTTCTACCCATTTTTGGGTATAAGCCTCCATAGTTATTTCAATTTTTTTCTGTTTTGGAGTACAGCTTGCCATTTAAAACCTCGTGTTCTTTTACATCGACCCATCTCATCTGCGGTCTTCCGATTCATCATTTGTTCTCCCATGATGGTCACCATTCCAATACTTTTCTGGTCTTGCGATATGTCCAGCCTATTCCTATTTTAGTTTGGTCATTTTTCGATTATATGGTCTATTTTGGATTTTTGTCTAAGCCCTTTATTCATTTTCTTTTACGGACAGTCCTACTATTATTCGTTCCATGACTCTTTGGGCGACTACAATTTTTTTCATTGTGTCCTTTATACGAGGGGGTATTGATAAGTACTTAGCCTACCATATAAAACGCCACAATATTTCAAAACAAAATTTTATTTATTCAGCATAATCTCCTTTAAGACTTATACATTTAGCAGAACGTTCAGAAAGTAATTCTAAGCCATTTAAAAAATCTTTGTCTTAGTCTGCAAACCACTCCTTAACGGCACATATTTCTTCGTCATTTGTCGAAAATCTTTTACCTTTCAAATGTTTTTTGAGTTTTGGGAACATATAATAGTCTGACGGTGCTAAATCCGGAGAATAGGGCGGGTCGTCAACCAATTCAAAAACAATTTCATCAATTTTTTGCAGTGCAGTCAACGACTTGTGAGCAGAAGCGTTATCTTGCAAAAAGAGCACACCTTTGGCAAGTTTTCCGGGCGATTTTCCACAATTTTCTTACGTAATTTAGTTAGCAACTCAGTATAATATGCTCCCGTGATAGTTCTACCCCGTTCCAAATAATCTATCAGAATTATCCCATCTTTGTCCCAGAAAATTGAAGCAAGAATCTTGCCAGCCGATTTTTGAACACAGAATATTTATTGGGTCGTGGAGAACCAACATGCTTCCACTGTTTGGTTTGCTCTTTAGTCTCTGGGTCATAGTGATGTATCCACGTTTCATCCATAGTAACAAGCCGATTCAAAACTTTGAGCAATCTTCTGCAAAACGGCGGCAGATTTCCTTTGACGTTGTCAATGGAACGCACTTCTGATCAACGTTTAAGCATCTTGGAATCCATTTGGCCGAGAGCTTTCTCATACCCAAGTCGTGATTAATGACGTGACACACACGTTCATAGGAAATGTGCAATGCTTCTGTCAATATTCTTAATCCGAATACGTCGATTTTCTAAAATCATGTCATGGACAGAATCAATGTTTTCCGGGGTGGTCACAGATATTGGTCTTCCAGGGCGGCGCTCATCTTTCACATCCGATCTTCCTCTTTTATATTCCGGCACCCAGTTTTTAATAGTAGCGTATGAAGGACACTGATTACCTAAGGTTTCTATCATATCAGCAAAAATTTCTTTGCCCGGTAACCCTTTCAAAAATAAAGACTTAATAGCTGACCGAAACTAGATTTTTTCAAATTCTATATTTTTCTCAGACATGCTGTTTTCAAAAATTCACAGTTTGATCACCGTTCAACATATGGATGTCAAACTATGATAACTTATTAATAAAACATCATAGTTGTAACCATTCCCGTGCCACTGCGATGTGTGACACGTTAAAAATCACTACTGGAGTTGGAATTACCCCAGATAGGCAAAATTCTTAGTTAGGGTGTACAATGTGGCCTAAGTGCATAGAGATGCTTGGAAAACCGCGTCCTAGATCTCGCTCTTTCAAATCATCATCATCATCATCAACCATTCACTTTTCTTTGCTAGAAACTTTCCAGGCTAACTAGATATCAATACCCCCTCGTAATCACCCACGTCTCTGTGCCATAGGTAAGTATTGATAGTATACATTTATTAAACGCTTCGATTTTCAGGTTTACTGATATTATCATTTTCGTTAAATAATTTAATTTACCGAAAACGACCCATCCAGGTTTTATTCGCCTATTCACCTTGTTTTGCTGTTTTCTTTATCCAATTTTAAAAACTAGATGGGCCAAATTGTTTGAAAAAATCTATACAGATTTTGTTCAGTAGAACATGATATGTGAATTTATTGAGAATATGTAAACTGAAGCGGAAAATATTATTTCAATTACAAACAAAAAGAAGACCAGACGTTGAACTACAAAAAAAAATGTTTTCTATGATATTATCAATAATAATGTTTAGTTGTAAATTGCAATATATCTCAAAGACACGGCCGACGAGTTTTAAAAGAATATTAAAAATGTTTTGAATTTATTAGGCTGTAGTACATATAAGTAAATAATAAGAATAAAATTGTTTAAAGAACTTAATTTTTTTGGAGTGCGACAAGTGTTAGACATGGTAAGCAGTAGATGTACTGCATTGGGGCGCCTCGCGCAATTCGATATAAATGATCCAGTTCGTAATTCCACGAAGGAATTATTTTCCCAATTGGAAACTCACAATAAATTATTTGAATTTTTATATATAGTGCCGCATGGGTAAGAGGGCCTTTGTCAAAACTGTATTTCAGCACCCCCATAAAACAGAATTCGTAAATTAAAACAAAATTAATTTCTAGAACTTTTTTATTAATTTATAAAATAAATACTTGATATACACAAAACAGAGCATCCCCCATTACAAAAGAAAAATCACAACACAATAAGTAATACATTTTGAATTTTGGGATACAAAGGAAGTTAGCTATAAGACAAATCAGCTTGATATCTCGCTTATAAGAAATATTGGATAAAATATTTTTCGACATATTGTACTACGCAGGGCCTCCTATAGGTACTACAAAAAAAATTTTTGATTGCTCCAATGACGTTAAATAATTAATAAATTTTAAAAAAACCAGATGCGCTGAAAACCTTCTTTCGATTCCCCGGGGTGTCATCTTTTTAAATTTGTTGTAGGTAAATTTAGTTTCTTGTTAATGTTAGGTGTATTACCAATTTGATTTTTACATAATAGTGTTTATTTAGTAAAAATAATTTTATTTTACTATTTGCCAATAGTTCGCTGACTCATACTGGTATTAAAAGTTAGCACGTTTAATAATAACGAATAAAACAAAAATTATATTAGCAAAGGAATTTAGCCTTTTTGTGTAGTAGTACATATAATTGTGGTACACAGCGAATTGGGCTCTTTAATTATATTAAAGTTAAAGTTAAATTAAACAAATTAACACCCGAATGACTACAATCGATAACAGTTAATATAAATCTTTTTTCTATATAATGACTTTCTGGGAGCATATTGACCTTCAGACAGTACATGTAAAAATACCTCTATATTATGATGTAAAGCCTCCATATTGTGATATTTTCCTTCAAATTTTTACGACATTACTCAGGTATATAGATAAACTTTTGAATGGATTATGAAATATGTACTATTTCTAATTTGTGTTTTTCCAACAAACTTTCATGGTCTTGATCAAACATAAATTAAAATTTGTAAGCGGATTGACATTCTCCAAATTTCATACAAATTGTACCTTCATACAGCAAATAGACACAATTCTTATGATGCAAAAGCCAGAAGTAGCTTTGGTTTTGACATTTCATAATGTGCAATTCATCTACCATTCTATATGCATTTGTTAGTTGCTACCTTGGTGTGGAACTAAGCGGTTCTTTAAAAATGTAATAACAAAAATCTTTGAGTATCTATTGAAGACAAGTTAAAGGTGTCGGAAGACGTCCATAAGGGTGTCAAACAGGGCCAGCACGTAATGGTTTGTGCAACAACCAACTATTTTGACTCAATTAAAAAATATTTATTGGTATTATTATCGAAAGTATTGTATTGTTGGACTGGAGTTGCCAAGAAAAAGATGACGACTTCATTGTAGAGTAATATTGCCACTGATAGTAATGCGTCATAAGGTCAGGAGTGCCATCTAGTTTACATGTGATTTGCAGTTTGCACTTGACGCTCTTGCCAATAAATCCGGTTGGATGACTGAAAGTAATTTTGCATTGGCTTTCAAACATTTTGTAAAATTTGCAAAACCTACACCAGACGCCCCAGTCTTATTATTGCTTGACAATCATGAATCTCACGTCAGTATTGACGTTGTCAACCATGCAAAAATGAATAATGTGTTTTTGTTGACATTTCCCCCACATACAAGCCACAGATTACAACCCCTAGACATTTCAGTGTATGGACCGTTCAAAATCTATTTCAAAAGTGCCCAAAATGAATGGATGTTGACCAATCCTGGGAAGACGCTCTATATTATTATCAGATGTCATCGATTGCTAATAAAGCGTATTTAAGCGCGTTCACACCAAAAAATATTATTTCGGGCTTCTTGTCCTCCGGAATACATCCCCTTGATCGACATATATTCAAAGACTCAGATTTCTTAAGCTCCTATGTGACGAACCACGATATACCTACAACTACTAACATCGAACCTGACTGCACCCCACAACCTGTTGTTTTTGCATTTATTTTCTGTAATCTTCCGGTAGATGCTGCCCTCTAGCGAGGATGCATTTGTGCATTTTATTCAGAACGTGTATTTACTCAAAATTAATAAAAGCCTTGTTAACACTGTCCATCAGTTTAATTATTACACAACCATCAACAAGCAGCTGTGAACCAGTATCATCACTACCACCAATAAACAGCATTGCATCTGTAACGCCAGTCTCGGTAATGCCTTATCCGAAAGCACCACAGCGCAAGAATAAAGGTCTGCCGAAGGAAGAAAGAGAGGAACTACTAGAATACTTACGGATACGCCGGAAATAAATAAACTGGATGAAGAAAATCACGAAAAATTAAGAAAAGAAAGTTTACGGATATCGAAAAAAGTCGCAAGAAGGATAGTAGAAGAAAGCACTAGTAGTGAATCCGATGTTGCAGACATCGAATTATTGGAGGAATCTGATAATGACATTCTTGATAAAGATATGGATGTTGACGAACAAGAAGACTTAACATCCAATGATAGTAATGAAGAGTTCTTGATTTTAGAAGAAAATGATTTTATTTTAGTAAACTGTTCAACAAAGAAAAATAAGTTGTCCTATATTGAATGCATTAAAAAAATTGGAAAATGACGAGTTTCAAGTTAAATTCCTAAGACGATTCGGAAATTCAAACAAGTTTATGTATCCATCTAAGGAAGATACTTCAGATGTAGAAAAAGATAAAATATTGAAAAACCTGAAATAGCCCCTTGAGAATACTGGAACACTAAGAACCCAAGGAATATTGATATTTGACTTAGACTTTAAAAAATATGAAGCTTTGGGAGAATTCTCTAGGGAAATTGCGGAAAATATGATCGAAAAACATGAAGAGATAATAATAATTAAGTTTTGTTTCGTTATTTATCTATAACTATCTAATTTCTATATAATTTTGTAGTCGTCCCATTCAATACACATATTGAATGGGACAAAATGCACTTTTTGTTAAATGGTTCTAATTCTGTTCATAATAAAAAATAAAGTTTTTTGACAATGTTACTGTGTTCTATTCTTTTCAAGAGGCATGCCATATAAAAATTATTAATTGAACTTCAAAAATGAAATTTTGGGAAGGTAAATAAAAAAGTGTCCCAATCATGGCACTCCTCCCCTATTACTTCCAAATAAAGCCCTCAGATTTTCTTTAAGTGGTTTAAGATTCTTTTCTATACAGCAATGACCATAAAAAGATGCTGTAAGTTGCATAGAAGAAAAACGCTTATGGGGATCTTAAAACCACCTGCCAAACAAAAATTGAAAAAAAAAATTTACATTGACATATCATTATATTCGATTCTCTGTCCGCCACGGTGCTTAGGCCCGTCTACCTGTACGCTGAAAAACGAGCTGCAGCTAATGTGAAAGAAAATACGTAGAATACCTATACGATAAAGTAAATTGATAACAGGGTATTGGCATTATTCTGATTGTAAGAAAAGCAGATAAATTTTGAGATTGGGGTTGTGTGCATTATGTTTTTAAAGGGTGGTAGTTTATGAAAACGTGAAAAAATTTCAATAAATTAACTCCACATATGTCGTAAAAGTAGGTTGATTTGACCGTATTTTTGCACTAGGTTTAGCAATTTATTTTGCAAGTTCTTACGATTTGTTGATAATATTTTCACCATATTCAAATCTTGGATATGTTGTCTACTATTTAATAAAAACCGCAAGTGGAAAGATCGCTTATTAACTTAGTTACGGCGACAATAGCAAACGCTAATTTTACCCTATTTGAGTCTTCTTCTTCTTTGAGTGCTTTATCTCTTACGAGACGTAGCAATCTTCTCTCCTATGTCTATGTTGCGTGTTTAGAGTGCCACAGACACAGAAGGCCTACAGCTTAACGTGGGCTCCGAACCAAGGGAAGTGTGAACACTTCTACTCCAGACAAGATTTACTAGACAGAATACCTCGCTGGTTTGTCATTGCCTTGCGAGGGAGAATGGCTGTTAAAAATCCGATGTTCCGGTACTGGGAATTGAACCCAAGACCTTCAGCATAGAAGTCTAACGCACTGACCTCTATCCCACGGCCGCCTACTATTTGAGTTACTTAGCCCCTAAAAATGGTACGGTCACGAAGAAAGAAGTGATAATAATCGATGGATTAAAAAATAATGGATTGTAGGTCTAGAGAAAAAAAGATTACCGGAAGACGGAGACTAGGGGAACCGAGAAGAATGGAAATTATGGTTGAGAGAAGGAAACAGCTGCAGTTGTGGAAATCATTAAAAAATATGCATGTATCTATTCAGTCTTGGCAGTATAATGAACACTTTAAGTATAGTTGATGTAATTTCATATATACTTGCTATTTGTGGCTTATGTGGTACTTAAATACTTAATTTCAAACCTTTACTAATATTCAGTAATTACTACATTTTAATTATACAACGGAATGATGGCAAATAACACAGCATAATCAACAATGCACTTTTACCACCGTTTAACTGCAACGTTAGATAGTAGGTCTACAAACCCTTTAACAAGAATGTCAGTCACCCTGTAAACATTTCTATACTGCTGAAATATATCAACAATGAATTTACAGCCTTTTTATCAATTAGTTGCTATATATATTTAAAAGATTTGGTTCCTTGTTATTGGTAAAACTGTCACTATTTTATAGGCATTCTATATTTTATGAAATCCGTTTCTATGCGCATTGTAGCCAAATAGTCCTTTCTGAAATCTGAAAAAGAGACTCAATCATTGTCATGGCATTATAAGAGAATATTTTCACCAAAATATAACTCTCACGTTCCCAGCAGTGCGCTTTTAGATAACTCCTTCGGATTTTCAATGTAGGTAAAAAGTGGAATTTATTATTATTTTTCGTGTATTCTATGGCATCCTTGTAACACTGGGGCTGTAGATTTGATGTACTGGCATGTCTCACATTAGTGTACTATGATATTGTCTCCATTTACAATTGCCAAGAATTGTACTCATGAAATAAGATAAAAAATCTGCTGAACAGCAAGACCTCCATAACTTTTTAGAATTACATGTAGACCGCCATTTTTTTATGTTTGTATACATATATTGATGTTTTTTCCAGTAAACTTATTATTTCATAATTATGTCCTGTATTGAGCAAATATGCATATATTGGTGCTTTAAAACTATTTTGTTTTAAATGGGTTACCCCATTACTATTTTCTGGATTTATATGTTTAGAACATGTTTCAACCTGTGGCGGCTCGAGAGATTGTACAGTTGTAGTGCCACGGCTATTGTCCACTGTCGGCACGGTCTAGAATCGGGGAGCCTTGCAAGACACTTGACATGAATTTAAAAAAATCTTCTATCAGAAGACGAAAACCACAATTGGTGCGTTTAAAATAATATTTCGCATTATGTCATCTGCTTTCTCCAATTTACAAAGCAGTGTTGAAATATTTACGTGCGAAAATTTGTAATTGAAGAAAAAATAACGAAGACGTGAGGTCTTGTTTTCATCCTAGATTGCATGCCGAAATCAGTCAACGACATATACCTCAATGTTTATTAATTTGTACTGTATATAAGGGTCCCGGGTTGCGCACATTCGTCACCCGTTCACGTACGATCAGGATAGTAGGCAGCGTGGTCCCCGGTCAGTACTTGGATGGGTGACCCGAAGGTTGCGTTAACGCGGCGCCTCTCTCCCACGAGGATTGATCACTATGGGAGAGTAGATCAACAACCCCCCTTATGGGGGAGGCCCTTGCCCAACAGTGGGATATAGCGGGCTAATAAATTTAAAAAAAACTGTATATAAAACCCGTTCTACGTTCATTCTGATCTGCAAATACTCGTTTATTAAAATTTTCGATGTAACTAAGAAATGTTGCTCCAGCTGATATCATGTCTAATGTACTTTCTTCCTTCATCGAGCTTCTTAAAAATGTCTTAATCTTTTTCAACACCGAGAAACATACAAGGATTGCTCAATAGAAACCTGTTTGGGGGCTTTAACAAAATTTATATTAACTCAATTCAAAACAATCCGCATTAACATTAAGGCATGACTCTCACTGTTGTACTAATCTATATTTTCCCTGCTGGTAAAATTATTCTTGCGGCTATTGACGAAACAATTCTCTAACGGCAGTCTGCACTTCAGCGTCCGAAGTGCATCGCTGTCCTTTTAGCGATTGTTTTAGTAGGCCAAAGCCGTGAAAGTCGCGTAGAGATAAATCGGGAATTTAAGGCGGGTGTTCCAACACTTCCCAGCACCTAAGCGTAAGCATGTCTTGAATTACTCGGGCTACATGGGGGCCGAGCATTATCATGCAGAAGAATGACACCGTTTGTGAGTTTATCAGAACGTTTCTTCTTGATGCTGACACGTAAACGTAAGATGTATCAGCATTGATGTTGACACTGGGCTTTTTAAAATCCAAAAGTAATACACCTTGATAATCAAAAAATACCATTAACATTCGCAATGAAATTTGAAATCTGAATTTCTTCGCCATCGGAAAATCTGCATGCTCTAACGCTTCGATTTCGGTTCATAGTGATTCAAGAAGCCACGCGCCGTATATAAGAAGGTTGAGTCAAGCGGGACGGGCAGAGTTAGTTAATAATTGTTCTAGTGTGCGTTACGCACCAATTCTAAAGCCTTTTTAAGTGAAATACTCGGTGAAATATGTATTCGCAGAAAAGAAAAATAACGAACGAACATCGAGTTTATAATGACCGTTGGGAATCAGACTATTTAATCACAAATAACAATAATAAACTTCAGTGCATTGTTTGTATGCAAGTACTATCGGTTCCCAAAGAATATAATACGAAACGACATTACACTACGTTACACGAGAAAACGTTTCAGCAATATACAGAGGAGTCAAGAAAGGCTATCATTACAGATTATAAGAAAAAACTAAAACAACAACAACATTTTTTAAAAAATCTGACTCTGATAAAAAGTGCAGTTTTGCCGCTTCTTACGAAGTAGCGCTGGAAATTGTCAAAGCGAAGAAACCTTTTAGTGATGGAGTACTTATTCAAAACTGTGCAATCAAAATGGCAAAACAATTCAATTAAACAAAAATTGCCGAAAAATTCGAAACAGTCTCAGTGTCGCATCAAACAATTGCAAGACGGGTGGACCGTATTAATGAATATGTATCCAAAAAACTGCATGACACGGTTGAAAAATGTAAATATTTTTCGCTATGCCTGGATGAAAGCACTGATCTACCCGACATTAGCCAGCTTGTAAATCCGACCTATTCAAAACGACCTCAGTGTAGCAGAGGAGATGCTTGATCTTATTCCTCTCCATGGTACAAAGTGATTTTTTAAAAAGTCAATTGCAGTAGCCTAGGGATTGTCCCGTCTATGTTAAGCTTTAGAATCTGATTGTGTATAGAGCAAGGGGGTGGACATTTCGAACACTTGCTGTGAAAGAAATCTTGACGAAAAACCTGTAATTTGCTTACCTTAATAAATTACAAATCAGTTGCAACTAAATACTTGTTCATTTTCACATTTTGTTGGGCCAAAATTTTTAACTACCTGAACTGTCACACAGTTTGACATACAGGTAAATGTCATTCAAAGCTCATTACAGCTGACTGCAGACGGAATAGCTTTTTTTCTAGGCTTGCTGCAATTGACTTTTTAAAAAATCACTTTGTACAACCAAGGGTACGGATATTTTTGAAGCTGTAAATAAGGTGGTGTCAGACTACGGGGGATTCGGTAAATGTTCCTGTATTGTCACTGATGGAGCCAGAGCTATGATAGGAACTGAAATTGGATTTGCAGGATTCTTGAAACAAAACAACATCAACTGTTCTGTGATACACTGTATTGTTCACTAAGAGGCCCTATGTGGAAAATCCTTACGTCAAATGGATGTCATGAAAGTGGTTGTTAAAATAACTAATATTATTAGAGGGGGCAATCGTGCTTTGAATCACAGAAAGTTTAGTGATTTTTTAGCCGAAGTAGAGGCTACATATGGGGACTTGTTACTTCACACCGATATTCGTTGGTTAAGCGCCGAAAACTGTTTGCAACGATTCTTCGCTCTAAGCAAGGAGATTCCTATTTTCCTTAAAGATGAAGTCAAGTCCAGTCCAACACTACGGAACTGGAAAATCAAATAGTAGATGCACAATTTTTAGCAGACCTTGCATTTTTAACAGACCTGACATCTCACCTTAACGAATTGAATTTGAAACTACAAGGAAAACAGCAGAATATTGCCAACTTATTTGGACACATAAATGGATTTAAGAATAAAATTAAGCTCTTCCAGTGTTCATTAGAAAAAAATGATTTTTAATTTTTTCCAAGTTGTAAAGAGCATTTTGAAGAAATGAAGGATTTTGAGGAAGTTTCAAATTTACCTCACATAAAATACATCGACACAATTGCAGAAGAATTCGAAAATCGATTTAGCGACTTTAAAAAAATCGAAAGAAAGCTTTCAGTTTTTACTCAGCCCCTTACAATTTCAGTTGAGAATGTAAGCAGAACAGACCTTCAACTGGAATTGTGTGATTTGCAATCAGATCCTTTTTACTAAGGAAGAACTGAAACTGCATTGGACTTTTTCAAGTTGCTGCCAGAAGAACGATACCCCAACTTGCGAAACTTAGGGCTTACACTGGGCTCAATGCTGGGAAGCACGTATCTTTGCGAAAGCAGCTTTTCAAACATGAAATTTATATAGTCAAAACATAGATGTTCCCTCTCTGATAAGTCACTTACTCCGTTGCTTCGTTTATCAACAACAAATATTAAAGTTAATATTCATGCATTAGTTAGTGAAAACCAACATCCTCAAATTTCCCACTAATTTTTTTTTAATTTGATAGTTTTTAAATAAATTACAATAATAATACACACGCGTTTTTTCTTTGTATACCATACCTATTAAAACTCACTGATAAAGTTGCATACGAAGTATTTTATAATGCAGCCCTCCAAACCGTATTTTTTTTTAAAGCGGCCCTTGGGGCACTGGCAGTTGGACAGCACTGTTCTAGCTAATAGATGTCCAATAGAACTAAATCTTCTTATTTGCTGCATAATATTTAGAATCACAAATTTCCAAGACTTCTCTTTGTTTACTTTTAAAAGCATCAGGAGCAAGTGCACACTGTCTTTTTGGAAAGGTGTTTCATCATGTACAGATTCCAATCAAAGTCTGCAATAATTATATAAATTTGATGGCAAGTTTTCTGAATTTTATTTTCAAAATTCTGTAGATCATGTCTAACCTTGACTAAGTAGACATTTTTCTTTTGTAGTTGGCACATGGGGTATTATTTTATGAAAAAATATTAACCAAAATACAAAATTCATGCCTTGTAATCCACGTTTGTAAGCACTTGCTTGTACGAGGGGTATTTTTTAAACAAGGTCCGTGAATGAGAGTGAGAATGACGATCGCCGCAGTGCGCTTGCGCGTCGGCTTCCAGCATACTTTGCGCGCGTTTAGACACCATTTGCAGCCGTATCGTCTGTCTGTGTGCCGAGCTGAAGAAGTTTATAATGTTTAAGAAAATTGAGTAACCCGCCGACTGTGAGATACGATCAGGAAGGAGGTGAACTGTTGGACCACATCGTTACAGGAGATGAGATTTGAGTGTCTCACATGACTCCCGAGTCCAAGCAACATTCAGTGGAATGGTGACACACATCGTCCCAACCAGAGTGAAAACCAAACAGCCAATTTCAGCACGAAAGATTATGGCAACTGTCTTTTGAGAGAGGAAAGGAATTTTGATAGTTGATTTTATGCCAAGAGGCACAACAAACAATTCTGATGCGTATTGTGTGATCTTGAGAAAACTCCGGCGTGCCATAGGTACAAAACAAGCGGCGTGGCCTACTGTCTTCCGGTGTGATGTTGCTCCATGACAATGCAAGGCCACATGTTTCTGCACAAGCACAAGGTCTAATCAGGTCTTTTGGATGGGAACAACTGAATCATCCACCTTACAGTCCAGACCTTGCACCCTGTGATTTTCACTTGTTTCGGTACTTAAAGGAGTTTCTTGGTGGTCAACGGTTCAACAACGATGAAGAAGTGAAAACTGCAGTCATGGATTGGGCTTCTTCACAGGCGGCAGATTTATTTGTCGTCGGAATTCAGAAACTTGTTGAGCGGTATGACAAATGTTTGAATAAAAATGGAAATTATGTAGAAAAGTAGATAAAAGTATGTAGAATATGGAAAAAATATATTTTAATGATATTTATAGTATTTTTCTTCTTATTAAAAAACGGACCTTACTTAAAAAATACCCCTCGTATAACTGTAGGATCCAATTAAAAGTTTTTATTGTTCTCACAAACCTTATAAATTCTTTTCTGTATTTATAAACAGTGATAATTCTTTGTGAATGAAAGTTATCTAGTTTGTGATGACCGTCATAATCGTCTCTGAACAAGGCTGGGACCCATACAGCAAGCAGAGGTAGCTAAAGCCAGGTTCAGAGCACCACTTCTAACATCCTCCATTATCCGACTGCAGCTGACATTGTGTCTAGAATCCGTGCCAATATCAAACCAGCTTCATCTAGGTCATTTATCTTATTGTATGGTGTACATATATAAATGAAAAAAAATTAATTATGCTTAGTTTTAGAACGATATACGATAAAATATATTACGGTAAAACCACTATATAAAAAAAAAATTTAATTGGCGAAGCTGTATGTTATTATAGTACCATGGTTTCTTATAGTGAGCCGCCACTGCTTTCAACTATTCATAAAAAATGTTATAAACACAAGCATGAATCGAATTATATACAAAATACAATTTTGAATATGCACTCCATGTTCATTTGTCAAAGTTTACACTTAAAAAATGTATTGGGATTAATTTTTATTCTAGATGGTGTGAAAATAATTGTATATATCCAGCCCTTCATGATTAAGCAAACAAAAAAAAAGTTTTTTTCATTACCTCACCGTAGTTATAACATCAGTTAACAAATTATATTAAAAACCTTGTGACAAAATTTCAGTAAAATATTTTTAGCAAAAATTAGCTTTATTCTTTACAGTAATAATTTTGCCAGTGGAACTATGTCAGAATTAACCAAATCCTTATGATGCTGGGAACAAAAATGGGAGCATAAATTCATCCAAAATTTCAAATACACTTTTTGGAAAATAAGTATTTACCACCCATACTACTTATTATTTTTATTATTATTGATGGGTAGGTATACTTGAAAGTAATAACAAACTCTAAAATATGCGTATCACAGCACAGCAAGAGAACTGACTCATTGCATTTGTATTTCTTTATTGGCTGTGGCTTTACATAATCAACTGACAGCAACACAGATTACAAAAGTAAAAGATTTTACATCACTTATAAAAACTTTAAACTTAAATAATTAAGACAAAGTTGGAAATTTATATTTACATTAATTATGTAATTTGGTATATATAATAAAATCACAGATAATTATGCTAATTTTATCTGGCCTTTATATGTACAGTATTAACTACTCTTACACGTCTTAAATTCTGACCCATTTTTACAAAAAAACGAATTATTTTAAAAATAACATTTTTAAAATGTATTTCAAAACATAAAAATTACTCTGTATATTGCAACACTTCAACTTTCTTGCACTTACGACTCTATTCTAGCTTCATTTATACGCTTAACAACATCTCCATTCATACTCACACGTAAAAATTCCTATTGTCCTTTAGTATTTATCCCTCTACTTATTTATTTATTCTGAAAATGCAATATCTAATGTCATCTCCTGCAACTGAACACAATAAATAATCTATATATAAAAGCACTATTGAAAAATTGCCTACAAAAATAAAAATGCTGTAGAGAAGACTTCAGTCAGTACTTATGTAACAGTTTTGACAAAATATGTAGCATTATACATTTTAATACAAAAGCAATAATGTCAACAAGTTTTAATGATATTACTTTCCACTTAGCAAAACAATTTTCGTATCCCAAATAACATTTTATTCACACAATGTAAATTATGAAATTACTAAAATACATTTTAAAAATTTATATTATTCTGTATACGATGGACATGGGATGAGTTGAAACTATCGCTTTTGTTGTTTTATTAATGCTATTGTGAAGAACAAGAAACATTTATTGAATTACCTAATTTTTTTGGGAAAAATTTGTCTATACTGTGGGAACAACAATTGACAAAGGTATATCGCATATTTTGAAGGATAATTAGGTAAAGAGGGATTATTTGTAATAAACATCAACATCTTACAATATTAAGATATGTTTATTGTTTTTTAAAGTTATTAGTCTCTGTATTAGCAGTCACTGATGAATTACCTTCTTGAGGATATGGAAAAGGGAATCGCATTTGAGAGTTACGTGCCATAAGATCTGTATAAAATTGTAACTGTTCAGGTGTGGGAACTGGGAAAAATGGTGGTACTGAAGATAGTGCATTATGAGGATACAAGCTTTGAAGAGTTGAATAATATATAGGATCAAATGGAGGAACATATGGTGGCATCATTTTAGATGCTAAAGATAACTGGGAAAGATAGCCCGGTAAAATAGAAGAAGGAGTGCTTGCAGCATATGGTTTTAAATTGGAAGGGGTTTGCAGTGAAGATTTTGCATGTGACCTGGCACTTTCTACTTTAGGCATATTTCTGTTGTTGTAAGAACTTGCAATATTATATTCTGCATTATTATGATGTCTATGATCTCGTGGTGCATAAGCTTGCTGTAGTGGAGTAATTGAATAGGGTAATCTTCCATTTTCTTCTTTCCTATTCGTAACAAAATTACCACTAAAAGTTCGTTTTTGTGCGGTTTTATTGTTTACATTGTAACTGCTATGTGCAGGAATAGAATTGTGAGATATTGGTGAACTATGCATAGCGGGCTGACTGTGGACCATTGCAGCACTGCCAGAGTTATATTTACTCATATGTTTTTGGTGAATACTGTGAGGTGTCGAGTTTGGACCCACTAATGTAATTTCCAAATTTGAACCAACTCGTGCATCTAATACTGGCAATGCTGCAGAATTCTTATAAGCTTGTTTAGAAGAAATTTCCTTGGGACTTGTAGGTAAACGTGATGCAACACTTGGTACTCTCATGATCTCCACAATGGGTTTTTGAGGGCTTCTTATTGTCAAATCTAAGATTTCCCCACCTGTTTGTTTAACTGGAGCTTCTACAAATTTAGGCGCTTGTGGGGGTGGTCTTGGTGGCGTAAAGTAATCTTTCGGATTTCCATACACTGTTTTTTCTGAGTATGAATAAATAGATCTCGACTGAACAACTTTTGGGGGTGATTGCCCATTTAAATATAAAAATGAGCTCTTTGATGGCATTGCGCTTTTATTCCCTTTTAAATTTGATCGCATTATACTTGTAGATGGTACCGTTTGTATATCACTCGTTGGGGATGTTAAAGTTCTTTGTGTAACTTCTATACTACTGGGTGAGGTAAGTGTTCCTTGTTTATCTGGTGCTAAGGTGATAGAAAGTTGCCCTACAGTTGCAGTCGGTGCGCCAGTGGGATGGTGTATAACACTAGGTCTATTTTCTTTAACTTCTTTTCCTTCAGTAACGCCGGATGATGGTTTAACTGGTGTTACTTCCAATCCTCCTTCTTTCAAAATATCCAATTTTCGCTTTTTTACGCTATGTAATAATGAACTATTGAGTGTTATATTTGAAATAATGTTATTTGAAGCCTCCGATTCTGAATGCACTGTTTCGGGGGTTTTTGGTTTATATGGCACCTCTGTGAGATCAATCTCTGTATTTTTGTGATTGTGAGCACCAGCAACATTGTTGGTATTGCACGTGGCTATATTTTCTTTGCCTTCAGCTAGAGTTGAAACTTTATCAGTTTTATGCAAAACCACTGAACTTGGTGATGTGAAAGGTGGAGAACGACTAATTTTTTCAATAGTTGTAGGTGATGAATCGTTTAGAACAGTGGAACTATCTGTCATTTCATTTAAAACACTTTTCGGTGGAACTGTTGGAGTACCGGTATTAATCAGTTCCACAATTAAACCACTATTTGTTAAATTACTTTCACTTGTACTCCTAGGTGGCGACAATGGTTCAATTTTAATATCAACACTATATTCATTTATCATTTTATTGTTGCTTTCTGAATTTGTAGGTTTTTCTAAAATGGCTGCCTTTTCTTTTGACGCATTCTCTCTTAAACGTTCAGGTTTAACTCTTACACTTCTAAGCGACGAAGGTTTAACTTCGGGTTTTCCTTTGTCTAATTTTTCTGTTAGATGAGGTTCCTATAAAAATAAAAGAATACAAATTAATTACCTTCAGTACCTTGGATAACCATAAATAGGTAAATCATTAACAACAGTATGTGACACATAAATAAATTTTGCAGATGGTATCAGTTACATGCATATCAACTGAAATATTATAATATAATCATTTGATTTGCAAAACTACCCATTTACCGCAAACGATTAAGTTACAAGGTATAGCCCAACAAAGTTTTATCTATACATAATCTTATTTATTAACCCTTGTGCTGCATTATAATGATTGAATCTTCTATTTATTTTTGGAAAGTTCTATATTTTCAAGTAGCATTCTCTATATACAATGATGAACTGGTTTCTCACAACACTAGTACCTAACAGTCACATTTGATTTTTTTTTAATAATCATGAAAGAAAAAATAATGGTTCAATGAAGAATGTGAGGAATTCATTAAACAGAAGGAAGAGTAAAGTGATTGCATATGGGGAGAGTGGAAGATATGGAGCTATATAAAGAAGAGAGAATCCATAAGAATAAAATAAAGAAAAAAGGAATGGTTAGAGCAGGCGTTGGAAGAAATTGAAAGCAACAGAAGAGATAACAAAAAAGTAAGAAATATGTACTGAAATTTACGAAATCGGAAGAACTTAAACAGAATATAAATAAGGAGATGAAGGATGAGAACGGAAGAATCAGGGCTGGTCAAGAAGAAAGTAATGAATAAGGAAGAAATAAAATATTTAAAATACATGAACAGATCATGAAGGATCAACAACATATGAGCAAATTATGAAGATTATGTGTGGATAATACAGAAAATAAGAAGAGGTAAAGAAGCACGAACGGACGAATATTTAGTGAAGTGATAAAAGCAGATCAGGAAGAACTACACCAAAGAATATTTTGAATTTTACAATAAGTATGGACAATGAAAAAAATATTGGAAGAATGGAGCATTGGAAGGGTTGTACTGATTTACAAGAAAAGAGACACTGAATGTATACATTACAGGGGTATATCAGTACTAAATGCAATTTATAAAAGTCTAACAATGCTGATTCAACAACTAGTTGAATACACTGAATAGAGAATAGGTGAACAACAACAAATATTAGAAAAATGCTATGAGCATAATATACAGCTTACGTGCTAAAGACTGATTTTAAACAAGTATTCGACAGCATGAATAGAGGAATGCTAATTGGAGGTATGACGAGCTTGGAAATACCACAAAAGATATTACAACCCATAAAAATTAAACTAACTGGAACAACTGCAGTAGTTAGGACAACAGAAGGAAGGACTGGAACATTTCCAACAAACACGGGTGTAAGACAGGGGAATGTGCTGTTAGAGAACATAGTTCGAAGGGCTGATACCCAAGAGACAGTAAGGAATAAGGAAGGCCAAATAATCGCAAATTCTGATGTTGTAGCAATACTTGCAAATAGTACAAACAAATTTAAAAAAATGTTTTGGAAGACAGAAGTCAAAATAAAAGAGGACTAATGATAAATTCAAAGAAAACAAAATACATGAGATGCCAACAAAAAACAAATAGAAAGCAGGATTTCAAGAGGGAGAATACACCTGTGAAGATGTCGATTCTTTTAAATAATTAAAAGTACAATAAACAATAAGAACGACTGAAGTTGCAAAATAAATGAGAGGATTCAATTAGGAAACGGCATACTATAGCAACAAGAAAGTATTGAAACGTAAGCAAATATAAAAAAAATGGGAATTTACAAAGTTTAATTAGGCCAATGGTAACACATGCTGTGGAAATTTGTTTTATTTATAAAAAAAAAGAAGTAACATATGCGAGTACGGGAGAAAATATTATTGAGTTACTACAAGAACTACACAATGAAGACATCATAAGAGTAGTTTGGGAGCAGAGACTTGGACGACTACCTCACATAATTAGGTCAGAAGAAAGCAAAGCAATTGAAATAGTCATAGAATGGACACCTACTGAAACATGTCATAAAGAGCAAGTATTCATACACTTAAGATTACATCTTCGTCAAATGGGTATGATTCAAAAAAGACAACAACACAACAACAGTTGTATGTATAATAATACATGGGTCCTCAGGCAAAGTTCAATAATATATGGTTGCATTGTTTGTATTAATTACTACTGATAATACTAAGTGACCTATTCTAATCCAATTATTTTGGCTGTTTAAGTATTATAAATTGAATCATAAAAATTAGTAAAAGGATTTCTATATTTCAAATCATTTTATTATTTTATCATTAATGGAATTGTTACGTCGAACATGAATTTTGGAATAAATAAAATATTTAGCAGTTTAATGAAATATTGATCAGCCTTGATACT
>JABXWE010030342.1:0-34013 GCA_014611495.1 Limonius californicus
AAAATACATAAAAAATTATATTTTACAACGTTTTATGTTACCAAGGTGCATTGACTAAAATAATTTTTATCAAATTTTAATGTCATAACGTTTACGAGTAGTAAAATTCGACAGTACATTAAAACAAATCAACCTATACATATGTAGATACATATTTATTAGACATTTCTTGCTAATTGTTAAACCAAGACTTTTATTGTCGAATACACTACCTAATAAATAGAAAACGGATTTCTTTGGGTTTTGTATTTGGACAATATACAAGGTACCCCAAGTAAATTGTAATGTAAGCAAAATGTATACGAATTCTATTTTTCCTGATTTTATGACCTTAGAATACTTTGTACTAAAACTGAAAACTGTATTATTGATATCTATTATCAGTCTAATTTGGTCAAAAAAATAATTCTAGTTTTAAGATTAAACAGAAATCTAAAATAATATTCATTATTTTTTACATACCGTTTTACTACCAGAAAAACAATATTTATAATTAAAGAGCGGATAATTGTTACGGGCCAAACGAGCTTTTTCGTCGTCCCGCAATAGGATAGATGGAAAAGCCCTACAGCTTAGCTCAGAGGAGTAGGGGATGGTTCACGAGAAACGCTTACGGGAGGGAAAATTTCCTAGTTGTGTACAGGGTAGGTCAAAATTAGCGTGCGCCACCTTCCGAATCACAGCTAATTACCAGTTCTCGTGGAAGGCCGAGAAGCCAGCAGCTTACGAGAATCGGACTGACCTTTATTGTGCCTCCTCCTATATGTAAAGCTTGCAAAGTTCATGCACACAAAGATAAAAATACACAAAAATAAAATTTCAAGACAAATAGAATTATACTTCTTTTAAATTACTGACATATAATACAAAAAATATAACGATTACATTGAAATTGGTAAAATTTATGGTTAATTAATACAAGGTTAACTGAACGTTCAAACCGAGGCTCACCGACCCTGGCTTATGGCATTTAATTTCTTAAAACAAATCGCAGCCAGTGACGACTGAGTTTACAAAAAAAATACAATTTATGATTACTCTTTGCAGTTAACGGAAAAAAGAAAATGACAATTGGCGACTGAAGGTCCCTTTTTGTCGCATCAAAAAAAAGGTTCAGCACTTGAAACTTGAAAATTAAGCTCGGAAAAAGATTTTCACAGCACAATAACTATTTATTTTGCCTTTAATTTTCTTCGGTAGGGAGTAGAGAGAAAGGCAGGCTCAATTTGGGGTGTTCTTGTGTTCTTAGAAACAGGAAAAATTCGCAGGCACGCCTCTGAAGGTTGGATCGAACACAGTCAACGTTAAGAGCCAAGACACATCCAAAGCACAGCACCAAGGGTTCGATAATAATCCGCCAAAAGCGTTCAGCAAATTTGTAATGAATTGCTCCAAGGGTTAAAATTCCAGTGTGTTTCTTTAATCCGACACCTGTCGATGGTCCTGTTCACCCCATGGTGAAAACAGCGACAAGAAATTCACGCGATGGACACCCATCAAAAACCCAAGCCGCTCCTGCAGTGCTTGATTACGGTGCTTATGGCAAGCAACCGGGCCGAAGAAGATGTTAAATTCGACTGAAGAAAGGACGAAACGCGAACACCCAAAAGCTGGAAGATTTCATCATATTGCGAAATATGGTGCAATAATTCTAGAACAATTTAATACGTAAATTTCCAAAAAAACATCCAAGGCCAAGCGCGCAGACAAAACATTGATCGGCAATTCTGTATGATAACAAAAAAGGGTTCAGTAAAACTGTATTCGGGAAATAACAATATAGTAATCGGTTACAGAGCGGCAATTAAAATATGACGTTAATTCAGATGAAGTGGCAAAATCAAACGAACATAACATAATATGCACGACAAAATTGAAATATAATAGCATTTATATACAGAGATTTTTTGGAAAAGATGCATATACTTGGGCCATATATACAGCAAAATATATATGTAAAAATAATAAGAATAACTGATAAAAGTTGTAAACTCAAGTATATTAATTTTTATTTGACAAAATCAACAAATACATACACTAATTAACTTACTCGTATTATATATAAAAACTACACCTAGAACTATTAGTCTAAGAACTATTTCTAAAACAATTTATGATTAGAAGTTGTTCGAAATTTTCTAACAAGAAATTATGCTTTCTATCTGAAAATGGGTGCACTTTTTAACTTAAAACTGAATTCCAAATTGAAACTGAAATTATTAAATTTTTGATATATGAGATCACCTATTTCCAGTGGCGGCTCGTGAGTTAAGAAAGAGGGTGGGCACCAGAAAAAACTTACCTATTTTTTGTACATAAAATCCATTCTCCTATTTTTCATGCTGGAAAGACGCCTATGACTTTGTTGTCAAAATCCGGGATAGACTGGACGAACTTCTTTTCTATTGATAGGACCGCCAATGCGTTCAGTCGATCTTTTTGCACACAATTAACTTCCATCATTGAAAAAACGTCACTTTCGTCTTTGAATTCAAACGCGCGATTGTGCGAAAACAGCGTTCCAAAGTGCAAATTCAAACGTTGACTGCAAACGGGAACAATGTGTTCGGTGCCCCATTCGCCTGGTATATCGCGTATAGCGAAGATAACCGATAGGCAACCGCATCATCTTCTAAATAGGTACAAATCAGAGCGTTCCCCGGAACATAGTTTTGAGCGTGTTAGCCGCGCCTTTGGTGCGGAAGGAAAATTTGATACCATCGTTAAAATAATGCACTGAATTACATGCGAATTTCTTTCTGTGTTTATCTTGGTGGTTGGGTGGGCACGTGCCCTTGTGCCCTTTAGTAGAAGCCGCCACTGATTTTCACTGTTCAAAAATGAACTGAAAATACAATTTCTCTTCTAACAATAGAATACGAGTATATTATACAGGGTAATTGTAAACATGTGCGAAATATTTTAACTACGTATAGCTGAGGTGATGTAACCCCTAATGTTTTTTTTCAAATTTCGTGCCGTTGCGCAGATATGGGGGTTCAAAGTTTTTTTACTTCAATTCAGTACAAGTAAATCATTTGTTTGGTTCTTATTCAATTGTGATAAACACCGTTGTTTTGGAGAGGTAATAGTTCAAGCTTAATTTTTAGTAGAAAAAAAGTATTCTGTTTTCCAAAAAACAGGTCTGTATATGCATTTTTTCGAATAGAAATAAAAATTTAAGAACATATACTTAAATTCTAAATTCTTAAACCAAAGTTTTCACTTCTGAATAAGATTTTATCCGCTTTTCACAAACAACTGTATGTTTTTCGGGAAATTAGGTTTGGAGTGTTAGCTTTCCAAAACAACGGAGTTTATCGCAATGGAACAAGAAATAAAAAACATATTTACATTTTAGTGAATTGATGTAAACACACTTTGATATCACATTACTCCCTAATGTCGCCAAATTAAAAAAAAACTTCTAGGTGATTTAGAGGTTAAATAATCTTAGCTGTAGGTGAATCACCTTGTATGTGCGAGCAAACAGTATACATTTATTATCAGCTCTTATGTAATACCTTAGAGAAGTGATTCTCAACTTTTCGCGCACGATCAAACTTTTTAGCGGTATAAGGGCATTCAAATTAAAAAAAAATCAATAGATGACAGCTGTAAGTTATCAATTTTGGAAATCTATAAAATACAAACCCAGGCCTTTATTTGAAGAATAATATTTTCCAATTTGAGTAAAGAAATTGTTGTAAATTGCGTGTACAATAATTTGCAACATACTAATAAATTTTGTGATACACCAGATAAAAGTTCTTCGCACATCAATGCATTGCGGCACATCTATTCAGAATCATTGCCTTTAAGCTAAATATACACAAATTCTCATGACAAATCCAGAAGTGAAGGGCCTTCTGACTGTTAATAACATTTTAATCCTCGTTTTTAATTTTGCTATCCTGCAAATTATTTATTGTTAATTGTAATACAGTAAATTTAGTGGGCAGCTATTAAATTATTTATTTAGCTGCTCGCGCCCTATACTTTCATAAATTTTAAGGTACAGTACACTCACGATAATGTGAACATAATAAAACCAAAATGGTTCATATTATAGCATTTGGCCACAATATTGTTGGCTCCACATCAGGAACAACAAGCACGCGTTTGTCCTATTAATTTCTCCGGCGCGGCGCTTAGTACAACTGATAGATTTTATGACAACGTATTATAAACCGAATATCAACAAGATTAGGATCGCCTCCAATTTTTTTAAATATCAATTTAGGTAAATATACACCCAAATGTGTTTTTATAAACATAAACAGATATTTCATAACAAAATAGTAAATACCCAATAGACCGGCTCTACTTCAGACAAACTGCTGTAACAAATGCTGAAACGCGGGTGTTCAGGATACCGTAAATAAACCTTACCCTTACCTAACCTAAACCTTAAAAATGTATGTAACTCACTAACAACGAACTCGTGTACCAAGAGATTCTGGATATAACGAGCGTTTCACAGTGAAATTACGCTACTAAATATCGATTTATTTATCTACATTTCATAGCTGAAAAAATTAGTGTTGAGGAAAAATACTCAGCTTTTGAATTTTTAACAAAAATTTAAACAAAAAATAGTTTATAACATCAAATAGAAAAAATAGGTTCGTTTGTGATTGTGTCGTTATTTATAACTGTTTTTAAATATCTGTTAGAAAACACATAAACTTCAATATGGAGGGGGAGGGAGTACAGGATCTACCATATTACAATTTTTTTGGAATTTTTATCCTTAATTTTAATGGATTTTTAAAGATTGGGTTAACGATTTTTGAAAATAAAAGTCTTTGTATCTTTGACTTTTTACTCTTGAGTCCTTAAACTTCGTCACTTCCAGCAGTGAGTATTTCCAATTACAATCGCTTTTATATAGTAGATTGTAATTGCTTAAATAATAACCACAAAATTACAAATATAAATAGGGTAAATTTGTTTGTCCTACAATTGATCAAAGTTGAATAAAAGCCCAGATATGATCAAGAACTTATAATCAAGTAAAAGCCACAGACATTAGTACAGTTACTTTACACAAATCGTAAAATAGCTTCTAAACTATAATTTAGAACAATTAGCCTTAAATAAATAAATGGTGGGGCACATTATTCACTGATATATCCATGTAATGTGCCTCATCCTTCTTTTTTTATTTCTTTCCCCCGGCCCTTCCCTTTTACTTTATTCTTGGACCCATTTGTTACATATATATCCAATTGTTGTACAATCTTCGTGCAATCAACTAGATTATTGGATGCACTGTATCCAATCATATTTTAATGATTCGTGATACTAGATACATGCATCTTCATCTTTAGCCGAACTTTCTTCATGCAAGTATTACATCATTATCACTTTTTGATGATGATAAAGTCTGCTTGATTGGTTCTGTTTTTGTGGCAAATCCTTTTGTCGCAAATTTAAAGCCTTTCTTTCTTCAAAACATTTGCGAATTGCAAGATTTTCGTCAGCGGTCAAAACTTTGGCATTTTGCTTCCTCTTGCTTATTTTGGGTTTCGGAATTGGCAATGGACTAACTTTATACAATTTCTTGCTTGGTGTCTCCTTTTCTACGGTTTCGTTAGTTATGGAGGATGAAAAAAAGTGATGTCTAGTGTTACCTTCAGAATGTTCTTGGTTATTAGTGGCTTGAGAAGTTGATGGCTATCAAAGTTCCTTCAACCTTACATAATATCCAGTTTTTCACCAAGAAATCGTAAAAAAGTGGCATACTATTGTCTGTGGGTATCGTTGGCGCGAAATTCAAAAGATTTTGGCTGTAGCACTGCTGGGGCACGTATTCAACTGGGGCACATTGAACTGATATATCCTCATCAATTCGTCAAAGCTAAATCTAAGAGGAGGGTAGATATACGGAGATAAGAAAACGACGAATTAAAGCTTTTACCTATATCTTCTAAAGAACTACACGTACTTGTTTACCACGTTTGCTTGTGGTAAAATTTCTTTAACTATAAGTGTATAGTAGTGACTCTTATATTCTTAAAGCATAGAAACAAATAGGGGTCAACTTATTAAAAAATCAGAATGGCGCATTTAACTATATTTTGAGCCTGAAAATGTAGTTTTGCTAATAGGAAACATGTTATTGAAAGTTTTAATACTGTAAATAATTTTCCTGGATGTTACAATCAACGGATATAGTGAGAAAATAGCTGCATTCCTACAGGTTTCGCATTAACCGTATTTATTAGTTTCTTTATTTATTTCATACGTAATTTATGCCATGTCATGTTTTAGTTTTCACCAAAACTTTAAAGATGGCCGTCTCTGTATTGGATCTTTTTAAATTATTGTTTTTACGAACCAAAATTATTTAAGTATTCGACTGTAATAAATATACCAAGGTGAGACCGTGAGAGAGCCGCCTGACATAAAAGCGATCGATGTCTGTATGACCGAGTTCTACAGGATACTAAAATTAACATCGCTTCTTGGTTTACTCTTAAATTTCCATATTAAGTATATTTAATATACCGTATGACGGGAGAGACGGCTGTGGAAAGCAAAAATGCTTTAGGGTGATTGCCATAACACCTTATGGTCAAACTAAAATATGGGTCAGTGGTGTGACATTTCTCTTCGGTCATATTATAGTTGTTACTATTTATTACAAGAACGTTTCAATGTGTAACATTTCTAATTAATTCGCATTTGCAACATAATAATGGCAAGAAAAATAAGCAGGTGGCAAATTAAAATAATTATTGTAGGTGGGCAGCCTCTTCGGTTTTTACAAACGACCACTAGGTGACGCTATTGAGATGTGTTATTACTATTTTCGTAAAAATTGATATTTGTCATTGTGAAAACAGTGGCAGCATAAAAATTGACCTAGTTGTTTGTTTACAGTGAACGTTTAAAGAAGAAATTTTGTGAAAAAATTGATATTTCACGTGACGGTATTCGTTGGATGATTTTTTACGATTTTAGTAAAGGTCTAACTCAACAACAATGTATAGAATTGCTTCGTTCAACTTTGGGAAATGAAACACCATCAGAAAAGTCTTTTTACAATTGGTTTGCAGAATTTCGTCGTTGTCGTGCGCCCTTCAATGGTGAATTTCATGAAGGTCGACCAAAATCGGTTGTTATTCCAAAAAACATTGATCCTGCACGCAACATGATTGAAGAAGATCGGCATGTGACTTACAGTGAGATAGAGGCATCCTTAGGCATATCGGAAACTGCAGTACATTCGATTTTGCATTAACATTTAGCTGTAAAAAAGATCTGTTCCCGATGGATTCCGCATAATTGGACCGAAGCTCAAAAAAAGGCTCGTGTTAATTGGTGTAAGAAAATGCTCATAACATTCAACCGAGGAACTGCAAATCCGTATACAACATCGTAACAGGTGATGAAATTTGGACTTATTTGTATGAACCGGAAATTAAGCAACAATCCACTGTTTGCGTGTTCCAAGATTAACTGAATCCCACAAAAGTTATTCGTTCACGAAGCACTTGCAAGAAAATGATCGGTTGTTTCTTCGGTTGTACTGGACATGTCGCAACCATTCCTTTAGATAATCGAAGAACAGTTAACGCTGAATGGTATACAACAATTTGTTTGCCAGAAGTCATCGACGAAATCAAGAAAAACAACCGAAAACGTCGCATCATTCTTCATCACGACAATGCCAGCTCTCACACAGCACGTCAAACAATTGATTATTTGATGAGAAAAACATCAAATTAATATCTCATTACCCGTATTCACCCGATTTATCTCCTAACGACTTCTTTGTGTTCCCGAATGTCAAACAAAAAATGTTTGGCCAGCTATTGTTATCACCCCAAGAAGCTGTTGAAGCCTTCAAAAACCATATTTTTGAGATACCAACTTCAGCGTGGAAACAATGTTCCGAGAATTGATTTGAACGCTTGCAAAAGTGTATAAGTCTTAAAAGCGAAGGTGTTGAAAAGCGATAAAAAACTTTGTTTAAAAAAATGTTTCTTTCCTAGTTTT
This sequence comes from Limonius californicus, assembly GCA_014611495.1. Classification (NCBI taxonomy): domain Eukaryota; kingdom Metazoa; phylum Arthropoda; class Insecta; order Coleoptera; family Elateridae; genus Limonius; species Limonius californicus. The sequence continues at coordinate 8,008 of JABXWE010030342.1, forward strand.
TGTAAAAGCTTAAAAGGCTGCCCTTGTAGTTGCGTGTATGAGACTTTAAATGTCAATACCGAATTCTCTTGATTAATTAATGTTCCTTTATATTTTTCTGGTTCATAATATTGACTACCCTGTATCTTTCAAATACGCGAGCTGCAGAGATAATTTGGACATTTTCTGTTTGAAGTACGGATTTAAGACTAATTATAGGCTATTGTATTTTATTTATCACCACAACGGTTCTGTTTTCCTTCCACATAGAGCGAACGTAAGATTATTTTTGTCTGTTCTTTTTGTCCTCTTCGCTGCAAAACTGTTTTCGTGACTAAATCCTTGACGACCAGCGGATAAAACTGATTGTCTCGTAGATGTGTGTGTTTCCGATTTTCCCCGCTACTTATCGATTCTTCTTTCATTAGTAAACACTATGAAACAAAATTACTGTATAGTTATTGTTTAAACTCCTTAGCAGTATTAATTTCTACTTTTTAGACAGTTTAATATTGTTCCAAGTTCAGCAAGATTCCGGCAATATTTCACATCAAATATTATCTGTGGCATTATCAGGAAGTTGCAGCTTTCTGTAATTTTTAGCATGAATAAATTATGTGCTGAGCGCTTTAGATGTCTGATGAAGAAAACACGATTGCATATAAGAAGTGTAAAGTTTGAGACAAAAAATCAGAAATAGTATGAAATTAAACAAAATTATTATTCGTTTAATATAGCGTTATCTTCAAAGAGCAGAAGCTTCCTGTGATTGAGATCAGTGGTTTTATTCACATGCAATGAAAATGCAAACTGTTAATAGAATAATTCAGAAGATCATTTTCAGACGTTAGTTATATTTTATAATATTAATTTTAAATCAGTGAATATTTAAAAAGATTTATTTCCATTAACAAAGGTTAAGAATAACGTCATTACGTTTTTTAAAATTGGAACGGCCTTTAAGTAAGCACTCACTTTGTGTTTTGCGGAAAGTTAGTGCCTCGTTTGTGTTCCTTTAGGCTTTACGACTTTTCGTTTGTGCTTTTATCGCGAAGAGAAGATGTAAGCAAAGAAATGAAGCGACCCTGAACCACTTCAGGAAAGTTGTGAAATTCACGTTTGTACTTCAACTTCTGTTTCTGACTCATAACTCAAAAAGCGAAACGCTGAAATTTAGAGAAAAATTTTCAAAGAAATCCCAGATTGAATTCAAACTTTACACGGTTCGCTTATAAGCTGGTCGATTTCCAAATGTAAACGAGGGGATTTTTAAAAATGATTGTATACAGAAATTCGGAACTGTATGAAGCTTATTGTTTGCATACATGTTAAATTTTACTTACAAAAGGCTTAAATTTCCCAAAGCAGAATAACGAAGGAATAATGAAAGACGAAATGTAAAATACGTTCGCCCTTTCTCATTAACAAAAGGCTGAGTTCGCAGATTTAATTTTTTAATATTCTCTTATAACGTATTTTAATCCCCCCTTTCAATATTTTAAAACTAATTTAAAACGTTGAACTTTTTTAAATTGAAGGGCTTTGAATAAACGCCTTGAAGTCACAATTTAGCTCTGTAGGTACGAATATAATTTTTCTAGAAGCCACTAAGCCTAGCGGGTACACCCACTAGCAACCATAAACGTTGGTGATTTTTCAATTGGTTTTGTACCTATAAATACAATTAATTTTTAATTAATATGTGAGGGTAACACTCTGGGGTAAAAATAATGCAATAAAAATAAATACCATAAAAAATTGAAATTTTATGCAGAATTAGATTGTTTGATTGTTTTTCTAGAATTATCCTGTTGTGAAGCATAACTTTTTATGATCTTTATATTTTACCATTTTTTAAACCCTTATAAGGCGATAAATTTTTTCAGAAACATTTAATCGCCTTTATTGGGTTTTAATTGGTCTTAAAAGTGTTCGGTTCACGGGCAAGGCGTTGTAAATCTTCCACTTTCCATGCACTCAATTAAAAAATCAGATTGTAAAATTTTCATACGAAGCTGCTTTAGAACTAAAATAATCTAAGACTCGGCTTTTTTTTGACATACAGACTTAATCTTAAAAGTTCTGAACTGGACCGCAGCTTCTATTGATTAAAGGAATAGTTTTATCAGAGTTTCCACAAGTTTTTAGTTGTAGCCGTTTAATTGGAGAACTAGGTCAGCTGTTAAAACAAATATGACAAATAATCCTGGAATCTTTTTCAGACCGAAGCCAACCGCGGCGCATTCTGCAAATGCAAATACGGAAGTTACATCCCAGAAGCCTTCGCTATCACCGGATATGACGCCGACGTCTACATTCAGTTCTGTTTCGGCGTCTAGTACGGAATCAGCTGGTAAGTATTAAAAATGCCGATGCGTTCCCCAACATAAAAGTTGAAAACGCTTCGAACGTAATGGAAAAACGATTGTAATTAAAAGTCTGTTAAGGTTTTAAATAACGTCTTTTTACACGTTAATATAATGAAACTTAAACAGGAATTGTGTTTAAAAGCTTTGTTTTCCGTTCGACTCACTTATTAGGATGTATTTACGCAAGTCAGAGCTCTACGCATTACGTGTTAGGTTTCTTTTAATGCTTTCCGTTGAAAATTATTGATTTGTATCACTAGATTAGGTAGTCAGACTTATTTTTTCCAGATTTATTTATAGTGTTATAATATACCGTGAGTTCAAAAAGTAATTACATAAGGGTTGGTCATGGAAAATAAAAGTAATGTCAACAGTAAGCTTTAAAATTCAGTAACTGTCATCACTGTTGTTGTTGTCATAAGTTTATATTGAAAATTCAGTTAAGTTACAATTATAATCGTTTTTACAATAGAACACAAAACATTTATGATTGAATCATATTTCCGAAATGGTGTTCGAGTGAACGGCGAATGGATTTACAGTGCGGTGCCATGTTTATAGGAATTTCTGCAACCATTTCCAGATATTTCTGTCCTTGACGGAGATTTTTACAGCGCACTTAGAAGATGTGTTGATGTATTCCGAGATACAGAGAGCATTACTCATACAGATAGAGCTGGAAGGCCAAGAGTTCGTACTCAAAATACAGTTGATGATGTCCCTCAACGTTTAAACGAGCAACCCACTACATCATTACTTACACTTTCAGAAGAGACTGGTTTATCATTAGCAACTTGCCATACTATTGTCAAAAAATTTAATGCTGGTCCCATATAAAATTCTTGCTTTACATGAGTTGCTGCCATCAGATCACAATAGGAGAATTTTGTTTTGTCAGTGATTCCAACAAAATTTAATGAACAACGACCAATTGCTAAATTTAACGTTTTTTTTTCTGACGAGTCCTGGTTTACCTTTTCGGAGTATATAAACTCACAAAATATGAGGTTATGGAGTGCTGCACATCTACATACTTTTCGCGAATCTCCCCTTCACCCGTTACAAGTTGGTGTTTGGATTGCTGTGTCTCGAAGACGTATTATCGGACCCATATTTTTCCACGAAACTGTTACTGCTCAGACATACCGGAATATTGTACGTGAATTTGTTAATCAGCTTCCTGAGGATGAACTCCAGCAAGGCTACCTCCAACAGGTTAGCGCGACGGCCCACACCGCTCAAGAGACCCTCAATTACCTTCGTGAATTTTTTGACGATCGAATAATTAGTTTACGTTCAAATCCAGAATTTCCACCTAAATCACCAGGCTTGACTATTTTAGATTACTTTATATTCCCTTACCTGAAAAATAATGTATTCAAGACCCCTATTAACAATATCGAGGAACTGCAAAACAGAATCACAGAACAGTGAGCCAATATAACTCCTCAAATTCTTATAAATGCTTTTAATAGTATGAAAGGACGAGTAAATTTGTGTCTGCAGGTAAACGGTGGTCATTTTGAACAGCTTCTTTAGTTTTTTGTGTTTATTTTTCTGTATCTGTGAAATAAAAAAATATAATTTCCAATTTTAATGATTACCTACTTGTTATGATTTGTTTAATACTGCAGTAATTTATTTGTTACTGTTATCGTCGAAATTGAAATAATAGAACTCATTTCTTCAAAAATTGATTTATTTACATTTACCATGCAACTTAACCTAACATAACACTGCCGGTTAGGTACTGGCGCTTGCGCTAGATCGCGCTAGAAAGGCTGTGCCCAGCTGTACCTAAACGTCAATTGGTATATAAAGCTTGCATTAGACATTATTTTATTATTCCATGGCCAACGTTATGTAATTACTTTTTGAACTCACGGTACAGGAAGCTAATTGGCTCCAGGAAGTAGCCCTACGTACTTTTCACTTTCATTCGAGAAACAATATATCTAGTTTTAGAGTTACAGAAGATATTTTGGAATATGCGGTTAGTATTACTAGCGCAGTTCGTTAGGTTGAATGGCAACGTTAAATTTTGTTTGAAAGCTTAAACTACCGAAGCTCTTTAAAAATAATTTAATAAAAATGACCAGAAAGAAGATTTGCCTTGCTAGGAGAAGTTTATCAAAAATCGATTTGATTGAAGTGAAATTTGGTATTCCCGAGAGTGTTAAAATGCGAAGTATCGCGTAAGGGATCAGATCACATTCTATAAAAATTCATTTTCATACACTGAATTTGTTAAAGGTACCTTGGTGATGAGCGGTGACGTGTTATATCTGAACATATACTATTAATTGTAAATTCATTTTATAGGTAATTCATACCTAACCTATTCTTTTAAATAAGTTTATGAAACATACGTTTTTCTAAAATTAAAATGTTAAATAATTGTTGGTCTTAGTTCTTGCACTTCTATGTTGTATAATAATAAAAAATAAATTTGAAAACAATAACATCAAATGATGAAAAAGGAAAATGCCGTTAAATAATGAAGAAAAATTTAATTGAGTATGGTCTTTTACAAAATTAAGCTTAGATTGTGGAAATATTCAGTAGAATTATATTAACATTGTCATTTATGAAACATTCTTAAAAATCTCCAAACTATTTCACATACAGTCGTGTAAGGATTTGCTAGTAGTAAATACTTCAGGATGTGTCATCCTTATGCACTAAAAATGTATGAAATTTCACGTTTGAAAATTTTATTCGTTTGGTAGTCAATTTATTAGTAAGCTGTGACCTCAAAAATTATTACACGATTAGGAAAAACCCTAAAATATATTTAGTTATTTCTTTTACCGTTTGTAGACCAGAGCAACATCAATTTGCGATAAGCTAACTTATAGTAAAATTGCTATAAAACTAATTAACTTAATGTTTTCCAGTATTCAAATTTGGGAAATGGTGGTTAAGATAGATAAAGAAGCAGGTTGTATCAAAACAAGAAGAATTATGAAATAAAAGAATAAATGAACAGCAGAAATACGAAGATACAATACGCTAAAACAGGGTGCAATGGGTAGAAAACTATGCAATAATATAAAAAAAATATTGAGAAATACTAAATAAAAAGCAATCGCAATGAGAACTCTGTTAAGATAGATAAAAAAGAAAGTTGTATCAAAATAAGAAGAATTATTAAACAAATGAATAAATTAATTGCAGAAATATGAAGATAGTTTGCATTCAAACAGGATGCAGTCGGTAGATAAATACGTAGTATAAAGGTAAATATTGAGAAATATTAAATAGAAACCAAAAGAAATGAAGCCTATTAAGATAGATGAAAAAAGTTGTGTCAAAATAAGAAGTATTATTACACAAAAGAATAAATTAACAGCAGAAAGATGAAGATAGAATACATAAAATCAGGGCGCAGTAGGTAGAGAAATAGGTAGTAAATAGGAAAATATTGAGAAACTCTGGATAAAAAAAAAAGGAATGACAAACTTGTTCTTAGAGTACTTTATCTCTTACGAGACGTAGCGATCTTCTCTCTTATGCCTGTGTTCCGCGTTTTTAGAGTCACAGACATAGAGGACCTACAGTTTAACGTGGGCTCCGAACCACGGGAACGGTAAACACTTCTACTCCAGAGGAGATTTACTAGGCAGAATACCTCGCTGGTTCGCCATTGCCTTGCGAGGGAGAACGGCCGCTAAAAATCTGATATTTCGGTACTGGGAATTTAACCCAGATCCTTCAGCGTAGAAGTCTAACGCGCTAACCTCTAGCCCACGGCCGCCTCTACAAACTTGTTAAGATAGATAAAAAAGTAAGTTTCATCAAAACAGGAAGAATTATTAAACAAAAGAATAAATTAACAGCAGGAAGATGAAGATAGAATACATAAAAACAGGGTGAAATGGGTAGAGAAATATGTAATAAAACGAAAAATATTGAGAAATTGTAAATAAAAAGCAAAATAATTAACAACCCTGGTAAAATAGATAAAAAAGGAAAGGGTATTAAAAGAAGAATTATTAAACAGAAGAATAAACTAACAGCAGAAATATGAAGATAGAATGCACTAAAACAGAGAGCAATAGGTAGAAAAATACGTAGTAAATAGGAAAATGTTGAGAAGTACTAAATAGAAAGCAAAAGAAATGAGAAACCTATTAAGATAGATTAAATAAGTAAGTTGCATCAAAACAGGAAGAATTATTACACAAATGAATAAGATAACAGCAGAAATAAGAAAATGGAATGCACTAAAACAGGGTGCAACGGGTAGAGAAATATGCAATAAAAAGGAAAATATTGTAAATACTAAATAAAAACCAAAAGAAATGAGAAACCTGTTAAGATAGATAAATAAAGTAAGTTGCATCAAAACAGGAAGAATTATTAAACAGAAGAATAAATTAACAGCAGAAAAATGAAGATAGAACGCACTAAAACAGGGAGCAATGGATAGAGAAATACGTAGTAAATAGGAAAATATTTAGAAGTACTAAATAAAACGCAAAAAACAAGACGAGCCCATTAAAGAATTTATGGCAGTGTATAAAGAGCAATATCTAGAAATCTATTTTTCTGTATATTGTTCAACACTATATAGAGCAAGGTCTCTAATATCTGAGCCCATTTTAGGCCGCCACTTACACATACTAAAAATGTTTATGATACGAACACTTTATCCTTTCAACAGCTGTCTAGTTAGTAATGATTAAAACTAGAATAGAAATAAAACCGTTCTTCAGCAATTATCAAGAGATAGGTTATCGAAAGAATGTCCCTACATAATCAAAATACCAGTGATCAAACTCATTGTAGCAGAGAAACCCAAAGTATCAAACTTGATATTTTACTATTTTCAACAAAATGCTGAAAAATAAACAGCATTGTATATACAAATAAATATAAATGCTTTTTGAACAATGGACGTTTACCAGGTTTCACGTAGAGTTACAATTACCAATTTTCATTTTCGAACGTTCAGTCTCGTCACAGGTAATAATTTGCTAACTAAGAAAGAGCTTTCATGTAATTTATCTGGTCGTTAAACCGAAGCACTACGATGTTACTGTTGCTTGTACTCAAAGTTGTACTCACATAATGTGAGTGACAGACATCTATTTTTCGTAAAATGGCGGATATTTCAGCGTTCCACGTTAATCCAAATTCTGGATAAGCAGTGGATACAAGGAACCGAAAAAATGGTAGCCACTAAATTTTATTTAAATAAATTTTTGATACTTTCTTTATTCACTTCGTCGTCATAATCTTTAATATTTTTTTAAGATCATCAATTCTGTATTAGTCAAAAAGGCACCCCTAGCTCCAGTCATGTACTAAAACCAACTGATAGTCACGAAACGTATGAGCTTATAATTCGGTGCACTAACATTGTAACGATAATTCATTTTTGAGGTATCATTACTTATAGTTATACCTTATAGATTTTATATACGCCCCACGAGTATAAAAAATATCTTTACCTTCAATGACCACTGTTTAAAAATCCCTAAAGTTCGATATGACAGTGTTATTGTACGAATAGCTGTAGGCAAAAGTTTTAATGTTGTGTGAAATTCCTATATAACGATTGCACATTTTATTACGAGACAAATAAAAGTAGAGAATTTAAACAAAAAAAAAGCAATAATAAAAAGTTTTAAACGAGGAATTGAGGGTGTTAGAAGAGAAAGTCTACAGTATAAGAGAAAACAGGAGAAACAAACTATCACTTTAAACAAAAAACATGTACAATACTGCCAGATGATAAATATAAAGGTTTGATATTACAGGGCGATTTTTGTTTTCAAATGAAATTAATGACAATTAGAGTTAACGACTAAAAACAAAAATCCTTAGAATGTAAAAGAAAACGAATACTTTAGCCTGTAATATTCGGGAAAATAATAAACATCATAATTTCAATGTAAATTGAAAAGAAACAGTCTTTTTTACTGTTCACTTAGTCAATCTATTTTCAAAAAATGTACAAAATTGTACACCATAATTGGGACATAAAAAAGATATGTAGAATGTGGGCCTGCAGACACCTGCAAAAACTTCGCGAAGATATTATTGCGCTAATTTGGCTGCTTTGAAGCAACAGTTTTCGCAAATGTTCATCCGGGATGAGACTTAAATGTTTACTGGTAACCTGCATTAATTAAAAATCTATGTATTGAATTTACTAGAGCTACTCACAACCGAAAAAGGCCAACGTCCAACTAAATGATAGCAAATGTTCAAGACGTCAAATGAAATGTTCCAAATAATTATATCTTAAGGGGATTTACAATAATTACAGAAGTCTGTATAAATATACTTGAAAATTAAAATACATCGCCACTATTTTGTGGCGAATATACCGTGTGCTGACTTTGAATACGCTCTATAGGGAAAATACATGCGTTTGTGGAATTCTTCAAATTCCTGCTCCACGAGTTGAAAAACGCACCCAAAAAAAGGTGTACGTAGAAGAGACGTTGCTTTTCCGGAGATTAAATCTATTTATTATTTTTCATAATAAGTGCTTTATCTCTTACGAAACGTAGCGATCTTCTCTCCTATGCCTGTGTTGCGCGTTTAGGGTGCCACAAACGTAGAGGACCTACAGCTTAATGTGGGCTCCGAACCACGGCAAGCGTCAGCACTTCTACTCCAGAGAAGATTTACGCTGGTTTGCCATTGCCTTGCGAGGGAGAACGCAATTCGATGTTCCGGTACTGGGAATTAAACCCAAGACCTTCAGCGTAGAAGTCTAACGCGCTAACCCCTAGCCCACAGCCGCCTATTTTATTTTTATAATACCAAATTTTATCATAAATCTGAAAAACAGATATGCGATTGCCTTCAGTGTGGCGTAGTCGTAAAGGATTCGCTTTGTAATGCGATCTTCAGGAGTTCGAAACCTCCCTTCTGCATAATTCCTTTTTATGAAAAAAGTTTTATATCTATAAATCCCACTGTGCTATATTTTCTAAATACACATCATACAAAAATACATGCATTTTTGGGTTTCATGAGAAACTAAATAATAAAACAGTTTTATCTCATTATTAATTGTACCGTTACGCATTTAGTAACAACAATTAAATCGTTTAGCACTAATTATTAACGCAAACACAATTTTAAATTAAAACAAATGTTTGAATGAATTACCATCTGCATTCAAATAGTATGTTACGGGCCAAACGAGCTTTTTCGTTGACCCGCAACCGGATAGGTGGAAAAAGGCCTGCAGCTTAGCTCAGAGGAGCAGGGGGGTTCACGGAAATCGCTTACGGGAGGAAATCTTTCTAGTTGTGTACAGGGGATGTCGAAATTAACGGGCGCCACCTTTCAAACCCAACTGATTGCAGGTTCTCGTAGAAGGCCGAGAAGCCAGCGGCTTACGGGAAGGGAACTCACCCTTATTGCGCCTCCCTCCTGTTTAGAAAGCTTGCAAAATTCATGCACACACAAATGCAAAATACTCAACAATAAAAGAGGCAGTAAATATTAAAACATATATAATTAAAGTATTGGAAATGACACTATACAAAAATGACGGCAAATGGTGGTTTTATAATTCAGTATTACAAACTATTAATTTAAGCGCTCAGAAGCAGGGACTCGCCGTCCCTGGCGTACGGTATTTAAATTCTCCAAACGACTACGTGGCCAGTGGCGTCGGAGTTTACACGAATAACACAATATATATAATTACTCTTTACTACAAAAAAAGGAAACGACAATCCACGACTGAAGGCCGCTTCTTGTCGTATTAACAAAGAAAGGTTCAATCACTTAAAATTTTGCAAGTTAACGCGTAAAATGTTTTCTTCACCACACAAAAAAACTAGGTCCTTTACCTTGATTTTCGGTGAATGGAGTAGAAAGAGAGGCAGGCACAATTTCGTGTTTGTTTTCCAGATGCAGGTACAGTCTGGGGTATTTTCAGGTCTGGGAAAAAGGTATGCAACGTTCCTCGTGAGACTTTGGGACGAAATCACTGCTGGTACTCCCCTGGGGATTAGATTGCTTCCCAAAGGGGTTCAGACAGTTGAAACGACAGCTCCAAGAAGCACAACTTGACGGGTTTTTAAATCGTTTATATCCGATAAAGATCGAAAGAACGATTACACTTAATTGTCCATGCACCAAAGCTTAACAATCTGCTAATTTTTATTTAAATCTGACTTGGTTGAGATTCTATTTGCCCAAAGCAAAACACGTTACGATAAAACTCAGTTTAGCAGAAGAGCCGCGAAGAGAACCCGGTCTTTGATAATTGCGTCCGTCTATGCTCAGAGTTTAGCGCCTACTCAATCTCACCTAATTTCATTAACGGCCCCCGTAGTTGGAATTGGTAGACCAGAGTCGAAGGTGGAATACCGACTGAATAACTAAACGCAACGCGTACCTGGATTCCCTCAAAAAGATTACACCACATGGAGAAATACGGTGCAATTGTTCTGGAAGGAATAACACGTGCGACTTCTGAGAGTAAACATTTCCGATAATTGTTCTTAAACTGCAAATCCAGCCTACAAAGGGAACTTTTCAAAGACTTTGCGAAAGTAGCCTCCATAACTCATCTTAAAAGAAATAACGAAAACTATAATCAACATAAGAACGGTAATTAATATCGAATTTTGATTCCTAAGAAGCGGCAATTAAAATAAGAGTTTAATTCAAATGAAGTGGCAAAACTAAATAAACATAACAAGTAACTCAAACGGTTAGAAAATTATATTCGCATTTGAGGAAGCGTTCTTGGTGTAATTTATCTATAACTTTCAATAATGTTGTGTATTTAGAGAAGAATATCACTATTGGATTTACGAAAATAAAAACTTTTCATAAAAAAATAATTAATAAAAATTAAACAGAAGGGAGATTCGAACTCTCGAAGATCGCATTACAAAGCGAATCCTTTAGGACTACGCCACACTGACGGCAATCGCGCATCTGTATACATTTCTTTAAAGTTTTTCAGATTTATGACATAATTTGGAATTATAAAAATAAAAAATAGATGTAATCTCTGGAAAAGTAACGTCCCTTCTGCGTATGCCTTATTTTGGGTGCGTTTTTCAACTTGGGAAGCAGGAAAATGAAGAATTCTACAAACGCCTGTATTTTTCCTGTGGAGCATATTCAAGGTTAGCGCACGGTTTATAATTTGTTGCTGCATAACTATTGCAGCGGAATTAATGATTCTGGCTACAATAAATTAAAGAATCCATTATAATCCCAATCTGGTCTCAACTGACATTCGTTATGTTTAAATATCCCGGCGAAGATACTCTGCTTCCGATAAGAATACTAATGTATGTACAAGAAATGGTGCAGATTTTTCAAAATATTTTATTCCAGAGCTAAGAACAGTTTCAAAATTGGTGGTACTTATTTTGTCGAAACTGTATGTGTTGTTTAGATGGATAACATAAAAATCTTTCCTCTTGTTAACTCAAACCATTAAATTCCCAAACGAAAGAAAACAGCTTCTATATCAATCCTGACTCTGATCTCTAAAAAGGCGGAAAGCATTTCCTATTCATTGGAGAATGTCATTACACGTAAGCTGTTTACGAACAGGTTGCATCCAGTATTTATGCCATCAGAATGTAATGCAGAGCTAATTCCCAATAATGCAATTTGCTCATAGAGTTTAAACAACAAAAATAAGGTTAAATGTACATTGCTTTTCCTTAAAATTACGTAAGAAGAGGTAAAGCAGTAAAAGCGATGCTGCCTCGGTGAATAACAGGCGACGCTTAACCATTTAGACTTGATGAAACCCATTCATCACTGATTACAATAAATTTCATTATACAGAGTGACGTATACGCATAAAAAAATGCTGCGGAGCTTTCGCTTAAATTATATTCATCTAAATTAAATATTTATAAACGCTATAAGAGCGTTCGTACTTTTGCTGCAATCAGTATCAAATCTAAAATTTAGTGTCATAATTACTGAACACTTAAATTCGCATAAAGAAATTTAAAATATATTTCTTCTTCTTCTGTAAAGGCCAATAATCGGTTCATTACTCACAATGGAGTAGGTTATGTGAGCCCTCTTTGCACGTCTGCCGAACGGGAGGCTAACCTAAGCCACCCAATATATTTTTTCGACGAAAGGCCGGGCCGGTCTTTCAATGTTCCAATAAAGTTTTAGATAAGTTACCAGTTAAATTTATCTTCCTTGTTACGGTATTTTCTGTCTTTCAATCGTCCGATAGTCTACGCCAGAGGTTAGTTTACTTATTCCATAGGATTAAACTTATCGGGTAGTACAAGTAGCCGACAGTACTCTTTCGGCAGAATAAGGTACTTACGAGTGTGTACCAGATGATACAAAACATTTCGAGCGGATGTAAATGTAAATAAAGTGTTTAACATTGTGTAAAATTAATACTATTTTTCTAGTGTTAAACTAATAAATAGATAAATTTTACAAATTGAAAAAGCGAAAACTTTTAGTCTTGTAAATTCAGACCGCAGACTTATCGTCGTAACCATTTTGATTTTTCGGATGATTTAAATTTTATCCAAGATTTAAATTAAAGAAAACCACTGTTCAAACATTACAGAAATTGAAATAACTTATACCAAATAATATAGTACTATATAGTTATGTAGACGAAGTTATTTATATTTCCGAAACCATTGTATAACACCCATAAAGCAGTTGCTTTTATGTAACTGCGATTTTATGCAAGCGGTTCATTATGTTATATTTTAGTACCAACTACGGCAAGTAACGTTAAGTGACGTCGTCCATAGCCCCCAGGCGTTTAGTAAACATACTATAGGTATTTTTGTTAAACTCCCTGCTCTTAAGATAATGATTTCTTTACCACACACCATTGAACGAAACTTGCCACACATTCTTTAGACCCAGTGGTAGTTAACCAGTAACAATTTGGCCGATACCTAACCAACAGTATAAGTTGTATTGAAATACGCAACAAGCGGTAGATTTATCCTAGGCGTTAGTTTATACCGCCTAACAGCTATCCGAGACTTTTTAAAGAATGTGATGAGTTCAACTTGTATTATACTGCTAATGCTCTAATAACGGTAGATACCATAGGCTGCCTTAAGGGGGGGCTAGCGAATCAGTACATCGAAGCTTTTTTTATATTTATATAATAGCATCTCGCATAACATATGTTTTTCTGCACAATAAAATATGTTCTTATAAGGCAAATCTCTAACGGTTGCCGATTTGGCACAGATTTAAAACTTAGGTTAGAAGTCGGTTGTTCAATGTTAGTCCAAAAGTGGATAGTAACCTTGCAAAATTGCTTCCAAACTTTATTTTAGGTTGTAATAGTTTCTCTTCTCCTTCTTCTCTATAGCCCTGTTTTGTCCATTCTTGGATATGGGCGTCCCCTTGTCTTTTCCATTCTGATCTGCTCTGTGCCAGTTAGTACCGTCTATTTCTCGCTTCTTCTCTTGTGTCATTTACCAGCGCCTTCTTGGTCTTTAGCCACCACGTCTGTTTAGTGTTGGCCTCCACAATAGTACACGTTTTAAATAATTGTCGTCTTCTTACCTGGCGGTGTGTCTCGCCCAATTCGAACTTGCTGTGGTCGCTACCACATCTTCCATTCCCGTTTTTCTTCTGATTTCTTCATTTTCTACGTAGTGGCTTACCAGTAACATAATTCTCGCGATGACCTTCTGTATGATTCTAAATTTGTTGGCAAACTTCACAGTTATAGAGGTTGTCTCCATACCATAACCTATAAATCACCGACTAATTTTTTTATCAAATTCGGCGCCGTTCCGATGTTGTGGGACTTCAAAATAGTGATGGGCGTATCTCGAATGAAATCATTCGAAATATTCAATTATGCATATATCTCGAGATGCGAGCAATTCATTCGAATGATAAAAACCTCCCGGATTGCTTTCGTTTCGTTGTTCGGCTGGTAATCGTATCGTTGTGTCGGTATATAATTTGAGTCGTATTCGTATGAGTTTGTAATTCGATAGAATACTAAAGGATAAACTACAAAGTAGCATAATTGGCTTGTTTTGTGTAATGGGGTGCATGTGCAATTGAGTTAGGAAAGTAAGTTTTTATAATTTCGAACCCAGCAGGCTTAAGTCACGATTATTTATTTCTACTTTCATATACGTTAAGTAAAAAATATTTATTGTAGAATTTTTTAAATTAATTATTATTCAAGTAAATATATTATTGGCATAAATTAGACAAAAAACAAAATAAATTCCGCAATATATGTCACTGTTTAAAAATATCATATAAACCAAATTTTTTCATCGTAATCAGTTACGATTATTTGTAATACGCCCGGATTTTCATTTTACCATCCCGTTTAAAAAATTAATTGCTAATTGGTCGTCATGATAACGCTTGTAAAGATATAAATTATTAATCCATTATAATAAAATAAATTAGAAATATCGTTAATATTGAATAACTTATAATATAATACGGAAAACCATAAAACGACATTTACAATCAGGTTAATCTTACAATGTCACGAAATTTAAATAAATACAGAATAGAATCCAGTCGAAAACCGAAAAAACAAATTGATACCAGAGCAGAAGTGCCAGGAAGTCATCATTCGAAAGGCAGGATGCGGGACATTTCTCGTATTGCCGAAATGCGTGCGCATTTGGGATTCGAATGATTCATTCGAATGAATATCTCGATTATTAAAATCCTTCGAATCCTAATCATTCAATTATGCCCATCACAACTTCAAAGTTGTTTACATCAATTCACTGAAACGTAAATAACGTTTTTGTTTCTTATCCGATTTTGATAAACTTTGTTGTTTTGGAAAGTTAACTGTCTAAGGTTAATTTCCAGTCTAGAAGAATTTTCAGTGTGAAAAATGGATGAAATTTATTCTAGAAGTGGAAAATTGTTCTTAAATCGTGAACATTCGGATATATCTTGAAAACGAGATTATAACCTAAGCCTCTTTTCAACTTTTGAGCTGGTATTATTTTCCAAAAAATTAGTATTAGCAATTTGTTTCGAAAATTTTATACTTAAACGGGTGCTTAATAAGGCTGTGTATAGAATTAACAATAGTTTTCACTTCTGGCTTAGATTTCATCCACTTCTTACATTTCTTTATTTTTCTTGACTGGAAATTAAGCGTGAACTGTTAGCTTACCAAAAGTAAAGGGGGTTTATCAAAGTGGGACAAGACAAAGAAGATATTTAAATTCTGCGAACTGATGTCAAATAATTTTGAAGTGTCACAACTCCATAATATGGAGAATTTAAAAAAAAATATCTATGTGATTAAGGGTTTAAATATCCTCAGGTAAGCGTGGTTAAAGTTCTTCGCACATGTTGAGAATCGCCCTGTGTATTGTAAGCCAATTTTCATGTAGAAAAAATGGTATGGTACTTGTAAAGCGCATACATCTATTTATTGTAGGTACTAAACACAAATCTACATTCAGAAGCAAATACTGTATTCTTATAATTGTTACTATGTCGAACTATACTTTGCCAACCACTGAATAATTATACTAAATGTTATACATTGTAGAACTTTGGCGAAGGCACAGATTTTCTTTTCCACAACCAAATTATCGAAAATTTTGTTGATCAAATTGTATATTCCCCCATCGACCTCTCATGCAAATATTATTTAAACGTAGAGATTCATGTTTAGAGTTTGTATTTTTGAGGCTGTTTGGTATTGTTTATTACCTTCGTTTTAGAGTGAACGCGTATTAAGATATAAAATTGAAATATTACCCTACTTATACTGTATGTATGCTAAAGGCACTATAAATTCTGGAGTATCCTCTTTAGATAAATATGCATATTCGTATATAATCAGAAAATAGGATCCAGGATATTTATTGAGATATTCCAACGTCGAAACCTTACACGATTTTTATTTATGATACTCATAATTTGTACTGCATTTCGGTGGAAGTTATTTCTTTATCAATTAAATGTTATAGAAGAATTGCCTAAACATTTGAAAGAATATTTAATATATGTTAAAAGTTGTTAAGATTTTTTCTTTGTTTTTTGGGGTTTCAAAATAATTATTTTGTTCCATGCGCAGGCAGAAGATCATTACTTGTGTTTTTTATAGTTTGTTTTAGTTTGGTAACCCATTTCACACGTAGCAATTTGTCTAAATGCATATATTTTGATGATATAAGAAAACGTTTTTCCACCGTTCGCTTAATCTTTCGTCGGTTTATAATTCTAAGTAATGCGATTCATAAATTTTCAAAGAGATTTTAGACATGTATGTTTTAAATTTAGGTTGTGGATTACCGCCCCTGTTCCCACACCCGCAGACAAGGATCGTCGGCGGAAAGAACGCTCCGTTTGGACGGTGGCCCTGGCAGGTAAGATAAGAAATTACTGATGGTTTCAAGCTCCTGTACTACTTTAATGCCGCTATAACACTTCATCACGCCAGATATGACAACACATTTATATTGCTTTATTTTTTCCTGTACAGTAAGATTTATTATGTTTTACATCGCCCTTTCGTTCTTGTCCTGTGTCACCAAGTGTCTACTCCTCTTTCAAACGCTTTTTAATTTAATTCTCGCTCTGTTTGCCAAATTAAGTTCAACCTGCAAGGGGTGGTTGATGTATAAATGTAGTGTGTTTGTATACAGGAAATGGGTTTGAAACAGGTAGCACCTGCAGTTCATTTCACTTTGCGAATGGAAAATGAAAACAATTATCCTGTATACTGTGTTTAAGTAAAAACGCTTCTGGTGCGGATAAAGCTATGAAGAAAATTAAGGGACTTTTATATGAGAAAGCCCAACAAGGTGAACTCGGCTTTACAAATTATTCATGAAACAAATTTAATAATTTAAATCTTTGGCAATTTTGATTGAAAAAAAAATCATTTTATATCTGCCTACATAAACGTAAAAATCTTAAGGTATTTCTTTTTTCCAAATTTGTTACATAAAATTAAAATTGTTCATATAGATATTATTGTAACAATTAATTAAGACAAAGTGAATTAATCACTACCTAATTAATTTAAACTAACTGAACCCTGAGACACGTCCCAGACTGTGTTTGGCAGTTTTTAAAAAATATAACTTCTAATACATAACTGCTGAAAAAATCGATTTTGTTTTAAACAACAGCCTATATATTTAGATTTTTAGCATTCTCCTGGTTATTCTATTTTGTTTAAAGGAAAATGCTTTATTTCTTATATGCTGTTGAATTCTATTTACTTTTTAGTTAGTTGGAAAATCTATTTCAAGGAATGCGCTTTTATCTAAAACGATGCAAAGGATAATATTTGTATTGAATTTTGTTTTTTAGTCCAAAGTGCATATAAACAGAAGGGTTATTTTGATGTTGATCTGAAAGTAATAGATCCCAAAATAGATCTTTTATGCGATCTTTACTTTTTAAAGAATTGCTAGTGCAATTTAAATGATAAATACAAATATCCACTAGTTAAGGGGCTGCTAAAGTGACTCAAATAAGCTAAAATTAGCCTTTCCTATGTCGTCACAGGTACGTTAATAGGCGACCTTTCTGCTTGTGGTTTTATCAAATAGTAGACAACATATCCAAGATTTAAATATGGTGCAAATTATCGAAAACTCATAGAAAGTAGTGATAAAGAATTTCCAAAGGTACTGCAGGAATACTGTAAAATCATTTTACATTTATAATATTTGTGGAGTTAATTTACTGAAATTTGTTCACCTTTTCATAAACTACCATTTTTTAAGAACCCACAACCCCAATTTCAAGATTTATATGATTTTCTTACAATCAGTATAATGCCAAGACTCTGTTACCAATTTCTTTTGTTGTACAGGGTGTTTCAATTTTAATCTTGCATATTTTGGGCTAATACACTCCTGGTCGTTCTTATTCGGAAAAATGTGACATATATGCATGCCTCTTACTAGCTTCCTAAGAAGGATACAGGGTGTCAAACTTTACAAAAGCAAAGCATTTTTTCATTATACCTTCTAGGAATATGGACCAATCAAACAAAACTTTGTACGCGGACTTCTTTGTGTAGGGTTAGTTTCTAAAGTGATGTTCCTCTAAATGCCTCACACCAGTGACGGCCAATCGGATTACAACGGATTTATTCCAAGAAAAGGGTATGCCACTCAGCTTTTTCAATTTTCCCCCATTTTTTCGAAAACTATATTCAATTTAGAATAAGTTGCGCTTTTGAAAACCTTAGATTAAAAACGTAGTTTCAGAGATATTAGAAAAGCAAACAAAATAGCACTGATCGTTAAAAAGAATATTTACTGTAAAATAAGAAAAAAAGATACAAGAAGATTAAAGAAGATGCTTAAAATGCAATTCACCGTTCTCAACACATTTTTGACAATGTAGAACTAATGAATTTATGGCGTTTGCCAACATGTCTTGTTTTGGCGAGCTCATTGCAGGTATTTTCTATTCTTGGAATCAATTCGTCGCGAGTTGCAGCGGGTGTGCTGTAAACTTTTTCTTTAACATAGCCACAAGCGAATAAATCTAACGGGTTTAGACCTGGCGACTGCGGCGGCCAGGGTACTGGTCCGACACCAGGATTTAGTTCAGCAAATTTGTCGTTCGTTATTCGATGCATCCAACACTCCCAGTAGTCGCTCGCTTAATCACTCTCTAGTTTGAATTCCAAAATGTCGGGAAGCCTCATCCATTTAAATCCAGCGTCTTTGCAACTAATTAAGGGGCACATCTTCCATTAAGTCTTCTAAGTCGTTTTCAAGTAACGCGAAAAAGAGCGTGGCATTCTATCACGGGCCAAACGAGCTTTTCCGACCCGCAACAGGTAAGATGGAAAAAGGCCTTCGGCTAAACTCAGAGGAGTAGGGGTGGTTCACGAGAAACGCTCAAGGGAGGGAAATCGTACCTAGTTGTATACAGTAGGTCAAAATTAGCGGACTACACCATTCAAATCGCAGCTGATTGCAGGTTCTCGTGGAAGGCCGAGAAGCCAGCAGCTTATGGGAATCGGACTCACCTTATTCTGTCTCCTTCTCTATAAAAAGCTTACAAAGTTCATGCACACAATACAATAAAAATACACAGAAATAAAAGCTATGGTGAATTTTAAGACAAGTATAGCTCTATTGTTTGAAATTGGTGACACATAATACAAAAACAAAGATTACATTCAAAGTGGTAATAGTTACGGTTTAACGCAAGGGTAGTTGGAACGTTCGAACAAGAGGCTCGCCGTCCCTGGCTTCTGGTATTTACTTTCCTAACCACAGACCTGCGCAGCCACTGACGTTCGAATATACAAAAATTACAATGTATAATTAGACTTTACAGTTAACAAAAAAATGACAACTGGCGACTGAATGACGCTTCGCGTTTCATTAAAAAAAAAGATTGACCACTTTAATCCAATAAAATGAAACCCGAAACAAGTCTTCACAACATAATCAACAATTTGTTCTACATTAGTTATGTTCGGCAGAGAGTAGAGAGACGTACAACTGGGGTGTTCCTAGGTTCTTCGGACAGCAGTCAAAATTCGCAGGCACGCCCCTGAAGACTGGATCACGATGGAGACAACGTTACGGCCCAGGACTTTCTTTGACGAAAAAAAAAAGAAAGACGGGAACTTCAGGAGCCACAATCTCCACCGCTGTACGAGATTATAACTTGCAACGGCTCAAAGGCGACTGTCACGGGGTTGAAGGCTTCTAATCCGACACAAGTCGAGAGAACAATTTCACTGAATTGTCTTTACAAAAAGCTGACACTCTGATAATATTTTTCATCCGACACAAGCCGAAGATTCTTTTGCCTAAGGCAAAAAATGACAGGCTATATTAGTTTAGCAGAGGCGCTGCAACTCCTCTCCACCAAATCACTCCTGCTTACTTCCGCTCGCCTTTTTTGTCTTGTGTTGATATCGGCGCCGAGCGGGTGGAGTGAAGGTGTTAAATCGAATGACTAGAAAACGCAACACGAATCTCAAACAGCTGGAAGATTTCATTATATGGCGAAATATGGTGGAACAATTCTAGAACAAATCTTGCACGAACTTCAGGGCCACTCTTCAAACGAAGAATTCCAAGAACTGTTTTCGATCGGCATATCCGGACTAAACAAACGGAACAATGGGAACCTTTCGGAAGTTTCGCAAAAGTGACCTCTCATAAATTAATCTTTGAAAATAATAAAATAGTAATTGACTTAAGAACGGCAATTAAAATAAAACTTTAATTCCTAGTTATGAAGTGGCAAAACTAAACGAACATTACAATTCAGACGCGGCAGCTAAGAATGCGGTCCGGAAAGATGATTACTTATTACTCTCATCCAGACACTGACGCTAAATTCGATTTGCAATAAAGTAGGCCTGATTTCTTGGGGATTTTGATGCCCAAATATGTAAATTGTGGTAATTAACTATCCCATCTATCGTAAAATTTGACTCGTCGGGACACAGAATTTGGTGTAAGAACTGTGGATAATCTGTGACGGAATTCAAGATCCACTTGCAGGTATTAAAGTGTTCATCTACTGGCTATAAAACTTGCACAGGTTGTAGACGAGAGGCTTTTCGATGGTCTTTCTTCAAAGTCCGAAACACTCTGGATTGCGGCATGTTAAGATTTCTAGCTGCCCGTCTTATACTCATGCGTCTGTCGGAAGTGAATGCCCGGAGAATTCTGTTATCAACCCTGTTATTCCGATTTTGGACTCGATTTTGTTCTCCAGCTTTCCTCAATCCAAATTCACAGAATTGACGACGCGTATCTACAAAAACATGCGATGTTGATATTCCTGAACTGCTGCATGAGAACTTCCATTGCAGAAACCATAAACAAAGTAAATGTCCGCATACTCAGTATTGGAGAAACATTCTGGCATTTTTTCTTTTAATAACATCACAATTTCAACAACTAAAGTACCCGAAATGATTGACAGGTACAAATTACATTCAAACAATTATTTTAGTATACACGGTCAGCTGAAAATAATTTTCGTTCCATAGTGGGAAAGGTACATATTTGGTTTGATTTTGTTCCATTTTCCTGGACAACATAATCAAAAAATGATTTGCTTTTATAAACTTTGACACCCTGTATCTTTCTTAGGAAGGAAAGGAGAGGCATATATGTTATATTTTCCGAATAAGAATAACCAGGAAAGTATTTTCCCAAAGTATGCAAGATTAAAACTGAAACACCCTGTGTATTATACGTATTGTTTTTTACATTGGCTGCAGTTTGCTTTTTAAAGTTTAGGTAGACGGCCTTAAATCCCAAGAGGGTCATGGGAACGAATATAATGGTTTGTGTATTTAAAAAGTTACATTATAATTTTGACTACCAGTTCATTTTAGTTTCCCCTTATTTACTAATATTTCATACTGTTTAGTACAGGCAGTAAAAAAGCAACAGATATGGGTAGCTAAAACTAAGCCAGCTCATGTAGTATTTATTGCAAAACTGTTAACTTGAACACATAACACATAACTAAAAATACCCTAAAAACTGGTATTAGGCTTATTTTACGCGTTGCTTACAATTCTGAGAAACAATTATTAAATTATTAGAAGTGCTTATTAGTTAAACATGGTACAGATTTTTTTTCTCCGGTTCGAGCTTAATTGAAAAACCTCAATTCTGTTAATACGTACGCAAATTAGATTGCAATAAAGCTAGAAATTAATTCCCAATAAGCTAATATTTATTCAGATATATGCAAATTGTGGTGTTGTTTGAGTTTTCTGATTGACACTGGTAATGAAAATTGATTTTATACAGAAATAGTGTTGACAATGGCTAATTTTATACTTCAGCTTTTCCTAGAATTAGTAGTCAATTTTAATTTTCCAATAAATTTGTATTTCTATACTTATTTAATTATACAGAAGAAGAATTTTGTATAATCACAGAAAACTACAAATATGATTAATTTACTTTATTATCTAACAAAGTTAAGATCTTCACCGTTAGAAAGAAAAATTGTAAGTACTAAAAGCTTAGTTATTGACATTATTGTTGCTATGGCGAAAGTGCTCGCTTCCGTTTCAAACAAAAGTAATACGAACTTCCAAACTGGAAGTGAAACCCTCATAATATACGTGAATTTTTTCATTTCTTGTTGCATTAACTGACCGAAATCTCCATGGAGATTGTCAGTAATTTATAAAATTATATTGATGTTGCTTTTAGGTATTTGATGTTGACAGACATCTTTTAATCTATTTATATCCTGAGAGGTTCAAGGTTTTGTATCATTTTTGAATTTTGTCAGTAAAGCAGGAGGTCTGCATTTAAAACGTCCAATATCTGAAAAATATACGAAATACTAAAGTTTAGATACCTATGTAATAAATAATATTTAAAAAATTTCTCACCAATGAATTCAAACTTGTCTTTGTCTAGGATAGGATATTGCATTCAAACTTTCTGATTTCGGGTTACTTTAAATTAAGCTAAATGCGGAATTTAACTTTTGGCACCGAAAACGAAGCTTATTATTCGTGCAGTAAGTTACATAACACTATTTTTTTTTCGGTCAGAATAAAGAAATATAGTAAATTATGCTCTATACTGTCTTTCAAACGCTAGAAAACAATGTATATAAATTAATAAGGTAGTCCATCTCTGTTGGAACGACTCCGTGGGCAACTTTTGTTTTCATACTCCTGAGTTTCAATATCAGCATCCTTTACATTCTTTAGATATCAGAAATTCCACTGTAAACAATTTCTGTAGCAAACCACAAACAATGAAAGTTCCCTAATTTACTAGCAATCTTTTAGAAAATATCACCACTACGTGCTTGGCCTACGTGAACCTTTTCAGAAATGTTAAACAATATTTAATTGCACAGATAGTTGTAAAAGGAAATATTAAAATTAGACCAGACAAATAAAAGTAAAGCACGGAAATAATTGCCCTAAAACAAGCCTTTGCTTCAGTATTGTAATATAGCTTGTGATGGGGCTTCCCATTAACGGTTATTGGAACTAACCCTCTAGAGGGCGAGAAAGATTCCCTTTTTTCTCGGACAGGGCAATCATCATTCTCCAGGATCTAATCTAGTCCTTATATGTAGGCTTGCTTGTTAGTTTTATAACTATGAAGAAAGGCGTTTCTTACAGAAATTTAAAATGGAACTAATGAGGAGAGAGAGAATAAGAACATCGGATCGCCATACATATACCTAGTATATTTATAAAAAAAAACTAACTTAGTTTCCAGTTTTTTCATATGAACGAAAACTTCATTTTTGATGCTTTTCAAAAGATATATGCATTGTATATATCTTTTGAAAAGCATCTTGAGAGTTTGGTTTTCTGTAAATGGCTAAAGTTTTACCCAACATGATCTGTTGAAGGTGATGTTATTTATCTGCTTAACTTGTACAGCTGACGAATGACTTGGCTTAAGAAAACTAGCTGAACCTGTTGGCTGAACTCCAGGTTTGTGTGGTAATTTTTACCAAAAAATAATTAATGAAGTCTATGATGCATCTAGCACTTTTGAAATACACAAACACATGTGCGTTGAAAAATAGAAACTTAAGTCCCCGCCTGATTAGTTTAATTATTGTCATTTAAATAAATATGATAGTTTTATATCGTAAAAGTTGTAGCGGTAGAACAGAAATAGATTATTGATAATTTCATATTAATGTCACTTTCTCGAGGGCTGAATTTAAATTTTACATTCAAAGTTATGTGGGTGGTTCGTCATTTATTGTCCCTGATATAGAAGCAAATGACTTAGACATTTGAAACTACATATCCTATTCAGTCAGGAATTGTTTCATCTACAGTTTTCGTAATAATGGTCTTTATCGGAAAGTGCCATTAGGGTTGAACTGTTGCTCCAATGAAAATGTAATTTCACACACACGGGTTTTACGATTAGGGCCGTGTGTTGTAAAATCCTGGTCGGGAGCTATAACTTTATCTTATGATTTATACCATGCTATCGTAAGAGGTCTTTGAAGTGGTTGCCAAACTTGGCGCTGCTCGTTAGTCATCATCCAAAATTACGCCATCCATAACACTTGTAGATTGTTTGTACGGGGAGGGTTGTTTCTGCTCTTTGACACTGCGGCCTCTTGAGCCTATTGTGCATCCTCTTCTGTCCCTAGTCGCTGTCAAGTAGATCCGTCCCCTTTATCAGGTCTAGGAGTGTGTTGATCAGACTGGCTTGCGGTTGTATCTCATTGGGATTAGGGCCCTCAAAGATTTGATATCTTCTACGAGTTAAGAATTCGCACTGAAATATTATGTGGGAGTCTGTTTCCTCTTTCTCGCCACACAGCCTGCCTATAGGATCTTCCTTAAATAGCCCTATGTTGTATAGGTGTTGTCTGAAGTGCCAGTGTCCCGTTAGGAGTCCTGTCACTACTCCAATTTGAGTCCTACTGAGTTGTAGCCCTATTTTGGTAACCTTGTGGGGTTGGTTGCCCATCAAAGCTTTGCTTTGTCTCTGTCGAGGTGAGAGTCTCCCGTGTTCCGAATGTTTGGTTACGATCCATTCTTTAACTGCTCCTCTCACTGTCCGCTTAGTTAGACTGACGAAAGGTTCAGGCCCCATGAACGGTGTTTCAGATCCTAGTTTTGCTATTGCTAGTTTATCTGCGTTTTCATTTCCTTCTATGCCTAGGTGACTACAATAACAGTTCCAGACAATTTTGACTTAATCTGGTTGGAACTCAGTGTTTTCAAAACTGCTCGATTGTCAGAGATAATAAGGGTGGTCTTGTTTGCCCCTTCATATGTTCTCTTCTATGGTTGCTAAAATTACTTAGGTTTCAACTTGGAATATTGTGGCAGTTTGGCCTAGAGATGTGGAGGTACTATATCTTGGTTTGCTGCCGTATACACCAGCTCCGGTTCCATTACTCGTGCGTGAACCGTCTGTATACCATACTAAGCTTTTATGCAAGTCTGGTTCCTCTCAATCCCATTCTTCGCGGTTTATGTGTACTTCGAAGGGTTTGTGAAAAGAGTATTTTGTTAACATGTAGTCCATTCCCATTTTAAATTTGGGTTAGATACTACATTTATTATTTTGGAGTGTCCCCATGTGTGTTGGGTGCTTCTCCAATTACCCGTGCAGTTTAGGCGATACGCTGCCATGCATGCCTCGCCCTTCATTATTATATCTAGAGGAGGAAATTGCAGGAGAGCTTCTAGTGCTGCTGTCGGAGTGGCTCCGAATGCTCCAGTTACACAGACACAAGCTATTCGTTCAATACTAAAATGCTGGATTATTGTTTATCTTTGATTTACTTTGGGCCACCATACTAGTGATCCATAGGATGTTTTCTGTCTTACCACCGTTGTGTAAAGCCAGTGGATCATTTTTGGTTTTAATCCCCATTTATTTTCAAAGGCTTTTCTTGCCATCATCAAGGTTGTTTTTGCCTTGTTAGTGGTTCTTTGAAAATGTTGCTTCCAGATCAACTTGGTATCTAGAATCACACCCAAATATTTGACCTCCTCCGAGATTTGCAAAGTTTCTTCGAAGAGTTCCGGAGGATTTATGCCTCCGTGTTTCTCTTCCTAGTGAATGGTAAGAGGCTGGTTTTTGCAGGATATTGCAACACCTACATCATTCTTGTTATAAACATTATTGTGAGCTCCGCCTTCCGGTGTAATTCGATTTTTTATTACAAGTAAGGCGAATTTATCAAGACATTATGGTTGTACATTGTGAATAG
>JABXWE010030344.1:0-15062 GCA_014611495.1 Limonius californicus
ATTAATTTATTAAATTAAAAACAAAGTCGACATAATGAAAACTTACAGTAAATGTTGGAAATGGCCACCTACAACTTCAATGTAGGCCTTGAATCTGCGATATAGGGAAGTTCTAACCCGATTGCATAAATCAAGATTTTGTTTTATTTCTCGGAAGGCATCTTGCATGTATACATTGCAGCAGCCGATTTATTGTACCCGCTGGCAAGCGCGGTGCATTTGTAAATTCGAAATGAAAACGCTAATTCAATCAAAATTACTGGAATACAAAAAATAAGTAAAAACCTATGAACAACTCTCACGTATTGTTCAATAGGAATTCTGTCCGCAGGACAAATCGAGTGATCGATGACTGTATTGTAGGCTAGATCCTCGGGGGTTGGTGCGCATTGCCGTGCATGCATCGCATAAACCAAAGTGCTTGCATGGCAATAGCACGGTAGTCGGAGGCGATGTCAGGCAAATCATGCACATAGATGTATGGTTTTCCTCTCTTCTATTGGCATCGTTTAATGCCATGCCGTTCTCTTCGTCCTGGTCTGCTTCGTCTTCGTCCGCTTCTAGTTCAACGCTGCCTGAAATAATAATACAATTTACACATGCAGGGGAAATAAGCCTTAAAATATCCGAAACCGGAAGCGGAAGTAGACATGTATCACTTTTTACTACTAGATTTCTACTGCTTCCTTTTACTAAAAATGTGACTAAAACTTTAAGAAATTGTCTTAGCATTGGTGTTAAATTCGGGAGGGAGATCACCAGGAAGAGACGTTACAGGATAGTCTTCATTTTCTTCCCCCACCTGTTGATCCTCTGCTATTGTTTGTCTAATGAGCCCCTGCACCGAATAAGCGACAACTTCAAGGTATGCACCTATATTTCCATCTTCTTCGAAGACTGTCGCAGCATTTTTAATTCTTTGGGAATTAAATTTGTATTTTCGTTTCCCAATCGCTCGAATCTGTAGGCCTTCATCCACAAACGCTTTTATTTCTCGTACGGTAGCTGCAGAAATATTGCGTAAGCCATCTGTAATAATAAGCATGTAAATACCACGTGAAGCATGTGAATACCAAATGATTGAAGCAAATTTAGTGGCACTGAGCAAAACAGTGAAAACCCCAGCGTCCTATCTTTTTACTTTCCCATACCGCACCGTAGGTATAGGAAAGTTATGAAATCGCGAAAATTTTCGATACCGGTTTTTTGACGGAAATATCCGTTTTGGGCCCCGAGGAACCCAAAAAAGTGGTTTTTACAAAATGTCTGTCTGTGTGGGTGTATGGGTGTGTGTGTGTGTGTGACGCTCCATATCTCCGAAACTATTGGCCCGATCTTAATGAAATTGGGTATGCCGAGGTACAACGAAATTCTCCTTTTGTAACCGATCCGAAAGCGGAAGCGGATATGAGACATGTTTTTCTGGTATCATTTTTGCAGAAAACAAAATTTTCAAAATAGTAGTATGGGATGATGTAGGACGTCCGAATTCAAATCGAACGTTTTTTTAGAATTGCCAAGCTCAACAATTAAGGCCGCTACGATTTTTTAACTAATGTTAAAACCACCCCTCGGTCAATTCAACCCCCTTAAAAACTCTTCACCACCCCCCTAAAAAATTGAAATTTGTCGAAATATCGTTTTTTATCGCCTATTTAAGAAAAGTATGTTAAAACCACCCCTCGGGCAATTCAACACCCTTATAAACCCTTCCCCTCCCCTAAAAAATTAAAAATTGTAGAAATATCGTTCTTGACTCCCTATTCAAGAAAATTTTGTTAAATCCAACCCTCGGGCATTTATTTTATTATATATTCTAAATGTACGTAAAAATAGCTTTACAACAACCTAAAACTTGTGTTTCCGTTAAAATTTCAATTTCGAAAATTTGCATGAAATCAATACCTTCCCTATACCGATGGTATGGGAAAGTAAAAATTTAACATTTACAGCCACTTGATATAAATCATTTATGAATTTGAATATGAAATAATGTGTTCTCGTGCGTTGCCATGCAAAAATGAATGTTTCGTGTACATGCAACTACAATTCTCTGATAAATAATGTTCCTGAATACTGACCCGTTTTTTTTGTTTGCTCCTGTTTTAGTATTTTCATAAAATAATATACTTTCTTAATAATAAAAAAATACTCACCAATAAATTCCCACACGTTGGGATTTCGCACTCCCGGAATTCGCCTCATGGCAGCGTGGAGGGACTCTGAATCATTGTTCGTGCGTCGTGTTCTATTGTAGACAGATATCGAATGCGCTCCTACTTTCTGCAACCACTGCCTACTGTGGTAACTAAAAAAAAATTAACAGTGAGATTATTTAGAAAAAATGTTAGCCAAACTTTTATTGGGCATGTTTTCTTTTTTTAAAATACTTTAAAAGCGTTTCGAAGATTCCTGCGAGATTGTTGGATCTTAAAAAGTTCGAAATGTGTGTTACTCCCTCCTCTATATTTGCTGCAGGCAATAGCGGCACACACATCAGTATTTTTACAGCCTTCCTTGCCTGGGGATTTTCTCTTAACAATGGTTTCATGCCTAAATCTCCGACTTTCCTTAAAATAGCCTGAAAATATGCCAATTACAAATAATACATACATGCTGCTAAATATACTCATACCTGGCAGTAATGAAACCAGCAGCCCGTTTTCTGCGCTTCCGGAAAATTGGTTGCCAGCGACTGAACTAATGCCGTTTCAAAATCCGTGATTATAAGCTTGGGATTAAATTCGGGAATGATCTCTCGGATTTTCTCAAATACCGCATTGTAGGAATCTTTTTTTCGGGAGCTCATTAATGCGAACCCGCATGGAAACGCCTAAAAAATAATGTTAAATGT
This sequence comes from Limonius californicus, assembly GCA_014611495.1. Lineage (NCBI taxonomy): Eukaryota > Metazoa > Arthropoda > Insecta > Coleoptera > Elateridae > Limonius > Limonius californicus. The sequence goes on from JABXWE010030344.1 coordinate 2,855, forward strand.
TAGTCTAGGTAGATAATAAAAACCACGAAATACATACAAATCCATAATGAACCACCATGATTGTTAATAATTGGTTACTCCTGGGATGTTGTGGACGGGTTTTAAATGTCCCATCTAAATGCACCTCTTTACATTCTTTCAGTAGATTTTTTAAGCCTTCTGGAAGAAAGAGCACTGATAAGGAGTTGCCGTTACCCACATTGCCCCTGCAAAAATGGTCGCCATCGATTTGGCCAAACCTAACACTTTCTTGGCAAATTTCACCAAGTTCTTCCAAGCTTGTCGGCATTTCAGGTTGTGCCTTGCGGCGATATCGTCGCATAGATTTGGCTATGGCAGGAAACGCTAATTTGCTGGCGACGTCAACAGGTGCACTACAATAAATTTCAGAAAGTATATAATTACAAATAGTACAAATGAAGATTTTATTTATATGTACAGATTTAATTTAAGCCACAGCAAAGTGATAACTTTGATGATGCATGTCCTAAATTATTTTAAAATAGAACGCACAATTGAAATTGTTTTTAAATTTTGATACGAAATGCTAATTTTGTATTAATTTACCTCAATGTTTCAAAATTTTAGTGACCAAAGAAACTGTTGGTCGGGGCCTTTATTTGGCCCGCTTACCACTTCACACCTTTTTTTGCACAGACGGATAATTAAATTAAGTACTTACCTAGCACTGTTCCTTGCAAATATGGCCTTTACACTTTCACTTGTTGAACAAGCTTCATTTAGCATCGAAGCTTTCAAATGCAATGTCTGTTCCTTTTCTACATCCCGAATATGATTGTGCCCTTCACCAATTTTAAAAAAAACAGCATCGTCACAACACGCTCTCGCCGGACAATTATTTTCGACACATTTCAAAAATTTTTTTTGGTTCTTGGACCTGTTGATCCTGTAAAAGAATCCGCTGTCCGCTGCGCAAGTATAATAAACCGAACCACGCCTGTTTCCGGGTATCGTTTTCACTTCCATGGTTATATACGACTATACGAGTATTACTGGTATATAACTGTACTGCACCAAGAAAAATTTGCCACTGTTGTTGTCTGTATCTTTTCTAAATTTTGGAAATTCAACCCCACTTATTGTATGATTACACCTGGTCGTCTGATTGGTCAACCTCTGCTCTTGTCACTGGTATTTCAGGTAATTGAGCAGTGACCATTAAGGCAGATTAGGATTTCGTCTTAAAAATAATACCTAAACTAATTGCCCTGAGTTTTGGAGATTTCTGTAGTTACAGTGATTTGCACTTGATTGTAACAAATTCACACATATAAAAATAATACTTAATTTAAATAACTTTAAACGTATTACAAATTTGTCCCTACAATAAGTATAATTTATAATATCAAGAATAAGAAATTTCAAAAATACGATACATAAAAGTATTTGGACCATTTATACAGGGTGTATCCTAAATGGCGGACACGGACAGCACTACCCTGTTCCCTGAATAATGCTGAGTTAAAAAGTCTAATAGTGTTTTGGCCTCAGCTTCTTAGTTTTCAAGTAATTACACAGTTAAATATTTTAGAGCTGGCAACATTGGTTAAGTAACTGAATAAAACAATTCTCCATTTCAAAAAAATACAGTGCTAACTTTTGTTTGTTGCCGGGCAACGTTGTTTTAAGTTAATTCAAAAAGCAAACCATGGTGCCTAATTTAAAAATAATTTATTTCTAATCATATTTCTTGGAGTTGCAAAATCTAAAATTTCTTATTCACACGGCGTTTTAATGAAAACTTAAATTTTTAGTTGCCTAATACTTAATTACGGCCATTTCTTCCGTTTCCTTACGCCCATCTATTCATTTTACCGAGATTTTATTAGTGTTAAATGTTTACTTTGAAGAACTATATCTTGAAAACTAAGAAGCTGAGACCAAAACACTATTAGACTTTTTAACTCAGCATTATTCAGAGAATAAGGTAGTGTTGTCCGTGTCCGCCATTTAGGATACACCCTGTATAAACCATGATTTAAGTAATATTATTAATTATTGTAAAACTTTGATATCCAGAATTATATTAAGATTTGAAGAGCACCATTGAATCTGTTGATAAAAAAAGGGGGAATGCCATTTAAAAAATTAAGTTACAGTCAATTGCTTAAGGCGGAATAAAAAGCCAAACTAAAAATTCTAAACAGTTTTAAGAGTTATGTTACTTAGTTTTACAAAGTCTCAGTTCTCATAGGAAGTTTAGACCTTTTAAAATTATTAAAGTTTAGTGAATACATTTTTTGAATAATCGTAATTTTTCTTAATATACGTAAATGAAATCATTGAAAAGTTTATTTTATAATAACGCTTCTTAGGAAGAATGAAAATATAACCTTTTCACAAACATAAAATTGTAATTTTAATAAATATTTATGCAGGAATAATCTCTCATCTACCTGTATATCGGTAATCTTTATCTCTTAAGTTACTTCTGTTTAATTTCTCTAATGATGTCTATTTATTTCTTGCCTCACTTAAAACCTTGACAATTAAGAAAAGCTCCATCAGTTGTTAGATATGGATCTAGCCCTCTGACAACTGTAAGTTTTCATTATGTCGACTTTGTTTTTAATTTAATAAATTAATTTTTCAAGTTTCAAATTTTATGTCCAAAAAAAAATTGAAGTGCGGCTATTTGAACATAAAAATTTGAAGAGACAGTTTTTATTGAGACGTACCCTTGGTGGCATTTTTGAAATTTTTAATTATAGCCTAAATAATGAGCTATCGCAGGGTTATAAGGCATGAGAATTTTTCCATAGAATACTGCAAGTCGTTTCTGAAATTGTTTGAGCGGGGGCCAATGTGTTCCAAATCACCCATTGCAAATAAGGTCGCATTGTGTAAGCGCAATGCGCGGCTACTCCAATCAAAAATTTTACACGAGTATACTTTTTATCAAACGTTTAATGCAGATTTCAAGAATCTAAACAGAATTTTGAAATATGCCAGGGGCTTATCAATTATTTTTGTAAAATGGGGCTCAGTATTCGGTTTCTACGCCACTGACATGCCATGTTTAAAGATATGAAATATGCCTAGTCTTCAATAATTCAGTAATACTTACCCTGAAAATTTCATCAATTTCCCTCCAGTCTGTTCGGGAAAAATCAATAAAACTTAAAATAAAAATTAAATTTCAGCACCCTGTATCTCGAACATTAAGCTGTTACTGACACATGTTTATACGAAGTTTCCGTCCTATTTTTAGCTGAGGAATCTACCTCTGAACGGGGGCCCATGTTTTTCAAAACACCCTGTATGTGTCACATGGGCAAAGTGTTATGGTCAAGGTCGGGGTAGTGTCCCCCAAGGTGGGTCGACGTTATGGTCCGGGTCGGCGTAGTGTCCCTTCAGATGAGTCGGCGTTATGGTCACGGTCGGCGAAGTGTCCCTTCCGATGAGTCGACGTTATGGTCGCGGTCGGCGTAGTGTCCCCGTTGCATAGAAGAGAACACTATGTAACATAGTAAGATCGTAGTGTTTTCGGACAGTTTCGTTAGCGACGTTATCGTCGGGGTTTATATAGCGTCGTTTTGTATCGGTCGACGTTATGGGCACGGTCGACGTTGTGTCCACCGTGAAATGGTCGACGATGTGGACCTAGTCGGCGTAGTGGGCCAACAAGCTCGGTCGACGTTATGGGCACGGTCGACGTTGTGTCCACTGTGAAATGGTCGACGATGTGGGCCTGGTCGGCGTAGTGGGCCAACAAGCTCGGTCGACGTTGTGTCCACTGTGCAATGGTCGACGATGTGGGCCTGGTCGGCGTAGTGGGCCAACAAGCTCGGTCGACGTTGTGGACACGGGTCGACGTTATGGGCACGGTCGACGTTGTGGGCAGTCGACGAAGTGTCCAGGTCCCATACAAAGTCACCTCCGGTATGCAGACTGCCTCTTGTCACCTCCAAAATGACGGCAACATCGCCTTCGTTCTATGGTGTAATATTACATTAGAACAGAGGACTGCCAGATTGAAGAAATCATTAAATCTTCGAGTGAAGAGCGTCAAATTTGAAATGCGTAGTCGTTGACGGAACATTTTAGATCCGTTTTATGTTCGAGAAGTCAATAAATTTAAATAATCCGATTAAACTGGATTTATAAACAATGAGTCCCTGACAACTGTGGCATAAATTCATTAAAATCGAAACAAAATTATATTTCGGCGAACTCTTCGAGCACGTCGATTTTATTTCCTAAAAGTACCTACTTTTACATTAAATTAAATTTCAAACCTTCAACTGTTTTCGAGTTATGACATCATCATCAATTTGTTTAAAAATTTTAACATTTTTTTCGACTATATTTTAACCAGATATAGGCATATTTCAGAGGTTATATTTAGCTACAACATGTTTCTATTTATGAATGAATAAGGGAACGCTAATAACTACTGGTTTTCTTTTAATTGCTTTTTTATTAAACTTCAACATCTACTTTCTACACTTGAACTTAAAAGAACTGGTTACTAATAAAAAAACACAAATTCATAAAGGTTTTTTTTTATTGGGAATACTGTTGGCTAGCAAAGAATTCGTTGTCAGAAACTGTATTTAATTATAAATGTGGTATACCAGTAAAGATATAAAAAATAAAGAACAAGTTTCCTCTGGAGGAAATTTATTTTCAACCATATCGCACACTTCACATAGAATCAAATTAATTAAATATATTTTTAGATTTTTTCCTAGAATCAGCAGTACGCTATGGAAATGAAGCATATTTTTTACGATCTTTGGAAATAAAAAATGTACAGGGCATCTTCAAAAATGACATTATCAATTTTGTCAAATACTTTTAGTTCTGTCTGCACCATGGTATCACAAAAACAGAGCACATAAATATTACATTCGTTTTTTGCTTGTGGCCAATAGTTACCGAGATAAAAATAAGAATTTATCTTGTCTAATATGTAATAATTTGATATTTGATTCTGTGCTTATCGTCTCCTTCTCTGTAGGGGGTTCAATAATGTCTTCAACTAGTAAAATAATTATTGATTCATTTGACTGATGAGATGAGATTGTTTCAAAATTGTAAATGTTCGATTTTTGTGTATAAGCATTAATGTTGAAGTCAGGGTCCCTATAATCATCAGCAACAGTTTTCACTGATTCAGATATAATAAGTACTACCTGTACTACCCGTTTTTTCATTACTTTTTGAAATTTTCCTGCAGCCAGCAGAAATAAAAGTCAATTCATCTTTTATTTCTTCGGGAAATGGGTAATTAAACCTGGGGTAAATTCTGTATGAATTTTATCTGAAAATATTGTGGATTTCTTTTGATTTTCTCCTTGAAAACGATCATTACTATCGATTGTAAGCAAGTTAATATCATCAATATCTATGGGAAAGTCATAAAAGTTATTACTGTTAATCCGTTCCTACAAATAAATACTTTTTCTTGCATTTTCCTAATAAAGTATTAATTTGTTTGCTTAAATGCGTTTTCTGAGTACTAAATTCTTTCTGAGAAATTTCATCTGGTGGTAGGTGAATTTATTCTTTTTTGTGTGATTTTTCCACTAGTCAAAATACAAAATAATGTGTTGAATTTTGAGATAACATTATAATTAATTTATTTATTCAATATGAGTAACTGTATACACTGTAATGGTAAATGGAGTTAATTATTGAATTACTACTTGCTATGTAAACAATTATAAGCAATTATAGCTTCTTGAATATTGGGGTTATTTTGAAAATGTGCCGGCATATTGAAATAAGAATAAAATAACAGGTGCCGGAATATGCTTCTTACCAGGAATACGTAATTGTGAAGAATGATACTGTCACGTGTTGTTTAAATGATCAATAAAAAGAAAGTATTTGTTTACATTTTAAGAAGAATTTTTATATTTACCCTTAACTGGTGACGTGCCATTCCGTGACGTAGTTTGTGATGTACAATCCCCTGACTCTTCCACTTAATTCATTATAATTAGGCTGATATAACAGTTTGCTGCTTTTTATTTTTTTTCCTTTTTCTCATTACTACCCAAAACTATTTTTCTTGTTAGCTCTATACTTTTTTAATAAAGTCGTTGACTAAAAGAAATGAAATAAATATGATTTTTTAAATGATTTATAACAAATATTAAACTTAAGGGGATCCTAAAGCGACCTAACTACCAAACATTGAAGGTTACTTTTTACATCGATAAACCATTATATTTGTTTCCCTGTCCGATACGGGGCTCATGGGCGTCTAACTGAATGCTGGAAAACGAACTGCAGCCAATTTAAAAATCAATGCGTATAATATACGAAAAAGTAAATTACTAACAGTGTCTGCTCTGATTGTATGAAAATCAGATAAATTTTGAGATTGGCGTTGTGTGCATTATGTTCTTAAAAGACGGTAGTTAGTAATAAGGTGATAAAAAATTTCACTAAATTAATTTCACTTTAGTAGCCCCTTTGATACAAAACTGAAATAAATATTTTTTTGAAAACTGAAGAATGCCAGCAGGAGCTTTACCATATGAATCGGCACTGCAATAGATATCAATACTCTTTTATAGAGTATTTCGCCATGCATTGGTAAATTCTACCTTTGCGAACACAGGTAACTCTTAAAAACTGAAACAAATGTTTCTTTCCTATTTTTCTGTATCATTAGCGTTACTAAAGTCTGAAAAACTGAAAAAAGCTTGTGAAAAAGAAATTTAAAGTAAAATATAAAGGTTATCACAGATATTCTGACATAACAATATCGATATCAACCCCTCCCTTTTTTCATTTGCATTTTGAGAAACCGTGTAAATGGAGAAAATGATATCTTTCTTTTTCAAGTATTGCTCTTAGAATTCCTATAAGATTGAACCTTTAAATAATCCGCCGAAAAAAATTATTTTTATGCACTATGGGGCCCTTATTTTGTAGGATTTGTGCGTGAATACCGCAATGAAACTTCTCCTGATCAGTAAATTGATAAAGGCGGCAGCGATTGAGCAGCCATAAGACACCTCTCATCTTTAACAACATAAATAGGTGATCAATCACTAATTTTTCACTATTATCGGGTAAATTACTACAGAAATATTCATACTCAGTAACAGAATTATAAATACTACGAATAAGTTCAAAAAAACTGATTCCGAAATTACATTGGCGTTCTAATACTGTACTAAATATTCAATGTACATATATTTGATATGTCGAGAGGCAGAACGTACCGGCCTCCGTAAAATGCGGCAACACTGCTGGAGGTAACTAAGGTGTATGCGTCGGTCAATAATTACTAAACCGTTGAACTTATGGGAAAATTTTCTTAATAAAACTTTTAACGTTTCATCTCTGCTACAACCCAAAATTATTTTCAAGTATACAGGGTGTATCAAAAAAGAGCAATACCAAAAATTATATTTTTCTTAAATGGAATACCCTACATATTTATGTGGGAAATAAAGCCTCTGTGAGTTCTGTATTCAACTTGAAATTTGTGTGTTGGTCGAATGCAGCGTTGCCAAGTTATGAATTTAAAAAGCAATATTTGTTCAAAAACATACTATCTTTAAACTGTTATATCTCCGCCACTGTTTGTTAGTTGCCCTGACAAATTTACATGTAATCTAATGTTGACCTAGTTTATCCTAAACTATCTTCACTTTTTGATTTAATTATACAGGGTGTCCAAAATATTTGTTCAAACATCTCTATTTTAAATTCTATTTTAATTGAATTTCTTAAATACAACACCCTGTATATTATTTTGCCGTTGAAAAGCTTAAAGTGTGTTGTTTCAGAAAATATTATGTTTGCCGTATCTATCGCACTATTATTTTGAGATATTAATGTTTTTCCGTAAATTTACACAGAAGATGGGAAAAAACAATTTCCCAATTCGGCTTGCAACCGTGGGATCTTAATGCTAAAAACCTTCTCTGGAATTTCTGTCGTTCGGATTCGACGTTAAACTGTAGGTCCCCCGTGTTTCTACCTTAGCGCTGAGGAGAAATACGTGCCAGAGAAGAGGCCGATGCCCAGCAGTGGGACGGAAAGGCTGTTGATGATGATGATGATGCGCTACTCAGAACGTTATTTGATGTGAAAACGATGGTTAATTTAAAACTAGAGTTATTGACCGATCAACAGTTCAAGGACTACGTGATGGTGAACTCGTCATCCTCGCCGCCGCCACAGGAGCCGGAGAGCAAAAAACAAAAGCGTATGATGGATGGACCAGTTGCTGCCGCGGCGCTACTGTTGCGTAATAACATTAATAAATTGACTTTAATGGAATATGTAGAATATTATAAGAACACTGATGTATTTGTAAAAATTAATAATGCTAATAAATTATGATGATGATGATAATGAGGTTATGTGGTGTGTCCAATGTATCAGCCAACACAGAAAATACAACGAACTACTATAAGGAGTATAAATGTTTTATTGTAGTAAAGAAGCAGCAGCAGTAATACATACATACATTTATGATAGCACAATGTGTACAATTAGTGGTTATTATACAGTACTAGTAGTAACAAGTTTTACAAAAGGTTGTATTTTGAGCTTCTGTAATAGCATGCGGCAATTGGTTATACAGTAAAATGACATTGTTTACCGCGCAAATACAGGAATTCAAAAAGTGCGAAAAACATTGAGGTTTGCAGGCCGGTGGCAAACCCTGTTTAAGGGCGTCACAGTTGTCCGGAAGCAGCCACAGGTTTTGATCGTCTTGGGGGGCGCTTAGGTCCCGAACAGGAAGGGTGGTGTGCCGTCTCAGGTAGTCCGCTGTGGGTTTCCCCTTACAAAAGATGACGTTGTCTCGGTCGGTGGCCTGGTTGAGTATGGCACCGAATTCGACGAGGTTTACGAAGCCGGACTCCCATCGCAAACCGTGAATGCGCCTCTCTGCCGCGGTAATGCCGTATTGGCTGAGCGGCGTTAAGGTCTCAAATGGAGCCGGCGGATGAAATAGGTAATGGGATGTGCGCTCACCGTCCGTGATTGCCAATTCCTTGGGAGTAAACTCCGGTACGAAAAAGCCTTGAATGTCCACAACCAACATGCTGGGTGGCGGCGGCGGCGACCGTGCGTTCAGTAGGTTACTACAGCTGCTGATTGAGCACCACGTTCGTCAAAGGCTGGTACGTGACTAGAGCGTCGTGTAGAATCAGTACCTAGGCGTATGTGTTCGCGGGGAAACTGGTCACCGACTCGAGCTCCACCCTTATATCTACGGTGCCGGACTTGACGTCATCCGGCTGCTTCGAACAATCTATGACGAACACGGGGTTTTTCTTGAATTGTTCATAGGTGAACAACGGTTGCGGTGGCGTTCTCCCGTAGTAGGATTGTTGAAAGTCGCAGTACTGTTTGTACGCGAGCAAATACTGATTCTTCGGAAAGTCCAAATTCCATTTGGCGTAGGGGAAGGCCTTTTCGTTGAGGTAGACCGTGACGTTGACAATGCCAACGGCTTCGAACACGCTGTTGTTTGCTGCTGTGGAGTTTATTTTGTTCGTTTGGAAGCCCACTAGGGCGTATCGAGGCTTTGAAAAGAGCGTTTTGCTGCTAAGATTGATAAGCTCTACTTTGCTGTTTCGCACGCCTGGTATGCTATAAAGATCCCATTTGCGGAAGGGCATGTGTACTCGTCCATCTTGTTCTAAATTCCTCAGTATTTTTAGCTTTTCCGCGTCGCTAAGTTTCAAATAGGGCACCCGCCATTCGATTTTTTCAATGTCTATTTTTAGCGTGGCCGTACCGATGTAACAAGTATCATCTGTTCGAGCGCGTCTAAGAACGAGCGTCTGTTTCATGTTCGGTATGACCTTCTTGTAATCTTCCGCGAAGCCCAACACAAACCGCAAGGGTAATATGGCAGTAAATCCGCTAACCTTGTTGTTAGCATCGCGAGTTGCTATGCTCAAGGCGTCGGGCTGCGTAGGAGACCAGCCCGCTATCTCAAGATATCTACTCTCGAGCGGTGTAAGGGACACTAACCCCTTGAGGGTGCTAGTTATGCCTGGGTTACGGTTGATTTCGATCGTGTGATCGCCCAAGTCGAAACGTATTTCATCGAACAAGAAGGCCGCCGGGTTACTGGTTAACTCATACGTTTTGGTTTCGTCATCGGCTTTGAGTTTAGCTTCGATGTAGATAAAACTATCGTACGTGGCGGTAATGAGATCCTGGTGTTGGATAACGAAACGCACCTCGTCCGCCGGTCCGACTTTGCTCGAACCGAACGGTAGGTGAGCGTGGTACTCCCACTCTACAATTCTGTTGTCGTAAACGACATCTTTATCAATGTTTAGTGCCACCATTGCGCTTCTTTCGTGTGTTTAAGCCAATAGACTGTAGGAACTGAAGATCGTCGGAAGATAATTGGTTGTGGTGGTGTGATGCGCGCCCCTTCGATATACCTCCACTGGGGGGTGTAACCTTACTGAAACGGCAGTCCTTATGTAGGTTGGTTATATTTGGCTGCTGCTGTTGCTGCTGCTGCTGTTGTCCCTCCAGGAGTCCCTCTCCGACGATGGTGGCGGTGGATGTGTAAAAATCTAGTCCCATTTTTTTAGGGCAAGTCGAATGGACACCTGTTCGCTGCCGAAATTTATAGGTTTACCGTTCTGATCGGTGAGCCAGAGTACAATGTCCGATATCCGGAATAACAGTTAAATAGAGAACGTTGGGGGGCTCTTTCGCAACCATTTCCTCAGGTTCCGCGTCGAGAGCAAATTCAAAAATGGTATGATCTGGAATTCCGTTTAAGAATGCATTGCCGGTGATGTTACACTGTACTCGTATGTTGGTTGTAGGTGAAATTCGCACGTCTAGATCAGAGGCGTGAGTCACGTTCGCTTCTAGTACCTTCGGAGAGAATCCGAGCATGCGTCCGATAGAATCGGGGGGTGTAAAATCGATAACGAATTTGCTCTTGAGCATGCATTGTAGAGTATTGGTGTTGGCCCGAAGTGAGAATGCCGGCTCGTCACCACCCCCGAGTTCCGTTTCTTTCCTACTCTTTTTCGTGCTTTTCTTTGTAGGTGGTGGTGGCGTGGGGGCGGTGGCGGCGGCACTGGTATGCATGTAGGAGTAGTATTCCTCTTCACGTCGCAGTATCGTTTGATTTATGTATGTATTTAATGCGGTGATCTCATAAGCACCGCCTGGAATAATGAGAACTTCTTGAGGAGCGGTGGTTCCGCCACCACCACCACCGCTCGACCAGTATATTTTATTGTTGCCCTCGTAAATGTTTTGCAGAGCGTTATAACTGTAGAATCCAATTAAACCGAGACCGTACTCATGTTCCGGTTCAAGCTCGATTGGAGGGTAAAAACAGGTGCTCAGGTGATTGCCCGATCCAGTCAAACTAAACGTCAAAGTCATGCTGCTGCTGCTGCTGTAGAGTATTACGTGTGTGTGCTTACGAGTTTTTCTTTAGACAGAAACGCTAGCGTCAAGTGACCACACTTATAGGAACGTTCGTTCTGGTACCTGAGGGCGTTGTAAAATAACTTCACCTTCGGCCCCAGGTACTTGACTAATTCGGGGAGTGGCTTTAAGTCACCGAAAGAATCAAAGTATTCCACACGATTTCCGGTCTTCTTATATCGGACCCAGTGGGTGCCGGCCCCTCTCCAACTGTCTAAGTTGATCACTGCACGTTCGATTTTCCACGGTTTGCGAGGTAACGCGTCCCGCATAAAGACCCCCCGAAAATGAGGTATTACCCCGGCGGCAGCGACGGCGGCGATGTCCGCGTCGGTCAGAGCGCGTCGGGGTAGTCTTAGGAGTTTTTTGACGGCTTCTTTCCGAGATACAACCCAAAACCGGATTTTTTCCGCGGCCCCAAATACAGTCCATGACCTAGGGCAATCGCCTCCATTTTTTAGTTATGTCGTTGCATTTCCTCGAGTTTGTCCTGCGCATTTTTCGCTGCCTTTACCGATTTCGCTATTCCGGCCGCTCCTCCCGCCAACGTTCCAAGTGCCGTTAGTCCACCGAAAAGGGCAGGTAACAAAGGTAGAATGCCACCCGATTTTGTAACGGGGATTACTCGCGGTGTGATAATGTTATTCTTTCCCCCAGCCTTTTTTATGGCTTTACGTGTCGCAACAAGAGCCACTTTAGCAGCCTGTTTTAGATCGATGGGTTTTGTTTTCTGTAGAGTTGCACGTGTATCACGAAGTATGCCACCAAAGGTGCTAGTCTTCCGTTTCAT
>JABXWE010030346.1:0-15084 GCA_014611495.1 Limonius californicus
ATTACCTTATTCGGTTCTAAATATAAATTTATCGGTACATAATTGTATTCATATAAATCGGTAAACATTCCTAAAATGAAAGCAAATAAAAATAAACGGTGTTTGAAATCATTCCCCATAATGATATCTAACTAAAGCAGCCTCTGATAAGGATAACAATAATGCAACATGCGGTGATACTAAATTAAATCAACGGTTAGCAATTACATTTACATGTTTCGGTGAATATGCAAATAATACGGGGTGCATTCGGAAAATCATCGGTCGGTACACAATAATACTAATAAAATCAATTTTATAAACTTCTAAACAGAAAACGGCATAACGTAGTTATGTAAACAACTGAAACGGAATCCTAAAAGTCAAAATGAACAAAAAAAATAGTAACGCTTCGTTACAAGCTCTAATGAAATCCTTTGGAAGTAGGCCAACTGGGCAATGGGTCACCACTATAATCTGGTAGTTAAAGTTTTACCTGTAAGTACAGGGGTCAGCTGGGCAATCGACCCGAGTAGTGCTTATTAATGTAATTCGATTTGGAATTTAACAATCTAAGATAAAGATACCTTTGAAATGAAAAGGACTTCTTATCATAAGACATGGGGTGGCTCGGAGTGGATTTCTGTTTGAAATAAATTTTGAAATTTCTTTATGGGAAGGGCACTAATAATAATTTAGTAACTGTCAAGATCTCGAAGTTATGAAAAGTCAGCGTAGTCGTGATTTAATAGTGATAAGAAATTTTAAGTTTTCGTTTTGATACAGCAGCCAGGATGGTGTTGAAATTTGACAGTGTACAGTTAGAACGTGCAAGTCTAAAATATTGACAAATAAAGTGAAAACGCTGTTAATTAGTGAAGACATAATCATAACGCCTGCACAAATATCGCTTTTCAGGCGGTTAGCAACGGTGTGAAAAGAGCAGCTATGGAAGATTTAATCGAGAAACCCATTCCGATGTACATGATGCCGTTGATTCAATTCTAATAAAAACATCAATATGAAGATTTCTTACTGTTCAATAATAGGGAAAATAATATCACAGCTTTTTCGTGCCCCTCGAATTTAAAATTACTATGAGACCCCAACAAAATATTCCTTGATGGAACGTTCTTATATTACAGAAAAATTTTTTTTGCCAATTATTTACGATTTATATCGTACGCCAAGGTTTTTACATACCCCTTATATTCTGTCTGCTTCTAAATAACACTCACTCGTCGTATTCATGTGCATTCAAATTAATTCGGCGCTACTGCAATCAAGTTGGTCTAAGTTTCAATCCTTCTGCGATGATGTCGGATTTTGAAGTTGGTATTCATACCGCCGCCAAAGAAGTATGGCCCTCCGTTACAATAGAAAGCTGTCGATTTCACTTGGGGCAATCTTGGTTTCGGGAAATCAAAACCATTGATTTAAAACCATGGGGTTAAGCAAGGAGTATTGTTCAAAGTATGAAATTGGTAAATGGTTGGAGCACCTTTTTGGACCGTCCCTGCTCCCAGCAAGTGAAGTGTCTCGTTTTGTAGAAAATTTCATGGCTGTGAAACCTGAAAGTGAACTTTTGGACAAATTCTGTGATTACTTAACGGAAAATTATATTTCAGTAGATAGTAAATTACCACCAGATATATGGGCTTCGGCGTCATCCAATGATAGGACAACAAACGCCTGTGAGAGTTTTCACGTCAAGTTCAATTCTTCAAGTTTTTATATCCCCCATCCCCATATATTTCAATTTGTTGAGGTTCTTAAAAATTTCCAAATTGATACGTACACAAAAATAAAGAGCATTTTAGGATTTGAAAAATGGCAGAGGGGATAATATGTGTATTATTCTTCTCTCAACATTATATTGGAAAGGGTGTTAATGATTAAAAACACTTCGTAAACTTCAACTATAGGTATATTAAAACATAACATTACTAGCGCTTACTCTAGGCTACTCGTACTATTCATTACGTATTCTACTCTACGATGCACTTATACTTAAAAACAGAACACCAACATGCTGAGTTGCAACTCCGTGTATTCCATATTGTGGGCAGCCGCACTGGAGTTCCAACCCAACCAATGAACCTTAGGTAATCTCGCTATCCAGTACAACTTTGAAATTGTAACAGAAATTGAGGTGGGGGTTATAGTGGGGGTGACTTGGAAATTGGAGAGTGGGGTGATAGTGGGGGTGCTCTTGAAATTGTCACAGTAATTGGGTAGTGGGGGTGATAGTGGGGATTGTTGGGTGAGGGCGGCCTTGACCTTGTCACAGAACTCTCCTTCTTTCCCCACTAATACTTATCCAATCCCGACGACAGCAACAAAACTTGGCAGAATATTAAACAGGACTTTAAGGATACGTTAAGAGGTGAATCCTCATCCGGCCTTAGTAAACTAAAACTTAATACATGGCGACAACAAGGTGGTGAAACGATAAAGGCTTTCTACTACGATCTAATAAGTTTAGCTCACGAGTAACAAACATGGATGCTGAGACATTCCGGGAGCAGTTTGAGAACGGAATCCATCCTAGCAATTTGGAAATGTACTGTTTGGGGGTGATGGTAAGGAATAGTACATTAATAACCACAAGCAATCAACATGAGAATGTTAAATATATTGACGTCTTTACATACATCAATCTACATCACATGTATCAGATAGTTGGCATCAACATCGATACCATTTACATCGATTATGCTTACATCGAACATGTACCACATTTTAAGTCAGGCAAACAGCATAAACGCACCCATCAGAGAATCTCAACAAGCTCAAGATAACGTCAACAGTAACACTGGACAAACAGCTAGAGTCTACAACCTACGGCCGACGACTCGGCAAATTTTCAGACTTCCAACTCGACAGTTTCCCAACACTCGCACCATTGATGATGATGGATGACCCAAGTACGAACAACCCACCCCCAACCCAAGTAGCACCAAATACTTTACCAATATTGGTTCAATATTGGAATGTATCGTTCCTTGGCTCAACATTTTATCGTGCAGCACATATTGGTACATCATTGGGCAAACATGTTGGCAGCAATATAGGAATTTAGAGTTAAACCAATATTTAACCAATAAATGAAATACCGTAGTAGAACAATGTTGGCCAGCCAACACATCGCCAATATAAAACCAATAATGCGTCTACAGTATATATTTAAGCGTATTGGCACAGCATTCGACAGACATGTTGAAGCCAATATAGGAATTCGGAGTTAATGCCAATATTTAACCAATAAAAGCAAAACCGTAGTAGAACAACATTGGTTAGCTGATATATCGCCAATGTAAAACCAATAATGCATTTACAATATATATTTAAACATGTTGGCGCAGCATTAGACGGATATGTTGAAACCAGTATAAGAATTATGAGTTAAAGTCAGTATTTAACCAATAAATAAAATATCATTGTTAAACAATATTGGCCAGCCAATATATATTAGCTCCCCTAATTATTTTAGAGAAAAATATGTTATATAAATTATTTATTTAGAATAAGACACTGTTTTTAATGTAGTAATTATATTTTCAATAGATTTAGCTGTTTCCGAGAAAATCATGAATCGTTTCACCTTCTAATTTCATTTTCATAATAGCCTCGACTTTGACAAATAAAATTCAAATTGTCAAGTGCCTACGAGCATATTTCATAAAATAATTGTAATAATTTGTAATGTGTACGGGTTGCTGCAAAATATGGAATTATATATGATGTTTAAGCTGACATTTTTAAGTACTCGCAAAATGTTTTGTACCTGAATGTGTTATGCCATTTTTACGCATATTTTAAAGTATTCGTCGACTTTTAATGCTTGTTGCGCATTTTGAATAACCCATTTTTTTGTAAATAACGACGTATACATTTTTTGAAAAAACATACAGATAAAGTTCCTACACCATGTATAAATAATATGACATATTAACTGCATTTTTACAAACTTATAACAAAGGTTCAGAAATGACATAAATCGTAAATCGTCTTAGTTTCATTGTACTGGTGGTATTTCTAAGCCCGTACTTAAGTAAAAGGAACTGACGTCATTCGCCTATTAGGGAAATTTCAAGACTTTGTAAAAGCCAGCTTTTACATTCAAATTTCTATAACTTCCCTGGTGTAGTATAAAATTAAGAATAACAAAGAAATACAAGAAGCGTGCGCGTCATAAAACTCTATGAATGAAAACCAGTACATCTTAATAGAAATGTCAAAGAGATGAGTAATATTAGATAAAACGCAAGCAAAAGAAGTTTGTCTTAGAATTTCCCAAATGAAAATGGTTGTAATGGCTCCAGTGGCGTTAACAGATGTTACCTAAAAACGAACTAAATTCATCCTGATTTAAAAATTATTTAAAATAAATTGATAATCTAAATTGTTTTATTACTCTATTAAGTTTTGATTTTTGTTTTGTTAATTCGTAATCGACATTTCTTAAGGGTATTTTGATTGAAACCTTCTAATCAAAAGAAAACCTCGACAAGAATTTTAATTATTATAAAAAATTCCACGAATATAAAACGGAAAATAGTACTAGAAAATTAGCATCGAAAAAAACCCATAATAAATGCGCTTCAAACGCATCCTCCTTAAAAAGTCTCATCAATAAGAAGAACAACAAATTTCGGTAATAACGCTGTGCCGCTGTATAAAAATGACTAGAGCAAAAACATCTTAAAACACCCCGAAATTTTAGGAAATACGTGAATTTCTATTATTTTTAGTTGTAAATGTTCTTTGAACCCTAAAGCAGTATCACTACTGGCGACGCCGCTGACATTTTTACAAGAAGGGGCACGTTTTGCTACCTGTGCCGTGTTGGAGGATTAGTCAGTTTACTTAAATATCAATTTTTCAGTGTTCAGTTCAGTGCTCGTCAAGCAACACTTTAATTCTACAGTCGTTTTCTTATTATAGTATACTGTAAATAATCGTGTTGAAAGTGTTCATAGTTTATTATTGCAAGTAAGTATAAACTATATTTAGTATATGTATTATTATTAGAAAAAAGGTATGGAATATTTCATGCACATTTTCCAATACAACTTAGGCTATATGTTACATCCGGTGCGAGTTTTTTTTTTCAATTAACTAAAAATTCATAGGTCGTTCTGTATAATATCAGCTAGAAATAGTGCTCCATACGCACTACATAATATCTTCTTATAGCAAATATTGTGAATGCGTCAGGTGTTTTTCTATTTAAGTAAAAGCAGCAATTTAAAAATTAACTTATATTTTCTTTTTGCAGCCACGATTCGTAAAAGCGTTCCAGCTATTACCGATGCCCAATTTATGGAAAGGGTGGAGACCTTTTTGTGCACAGCGAACGATCGTGATGGAGGACGCAAAAGGAGAAAAACCGCGATAGTATAGAATGAAAATAATGTAGTACCTATAAGATTTTATGTACCTACTATTTAATGTTTTTCAATATATATTTCAACCAAAAGTTTTGATATGTAACCCTAACAAAACTACCAGAAAAAGAAACAGTAGTTGCTGAATCTAGGCATGAAAACATACCCTTAATTAAAAACAAAAGTTGGTTACCATAGCAACGAAGTAATTAAGCGGTATGAAGACTTAATATGGAAAAAATGAAATTAATGAATCACACTTTTTTAATGCTATTTTTTATATGATTATTATTTATTACGTACTAAGTTTGACATTATGCCTTACATTCTACTCGCGGTAAATTGTTTTCTACTTAGTTTGCCACAATTTCTTAAATATTTATAACATATGGACATATGTTGGTTGCCAATATATTACCAAAAAAGGTGACCAACAAAGTGCCACTAAAGTTTTCAGATATTTTACCTAAGTAGATTTTACATATGGGCCATACCTTGATAGCGAATATCTAAACAACAAAAGTAACCAACAATAGACCAATAAATGTTGCAGATATTTTACCTAACTAGATTTTATATATTGGCCATACCTTGGTAGCCAATATATAATCAATAATAGTGAACAACAATAAGCTAATAAATTTTGCAAATATTTTTCCTAACTAGATTTTATATATTGGTCATATACCTTGGTAGCCAATATCTAACCAACAAGAGCGACCAACAAGGGACCAACACATTCTGCAGATATTTTACCTAACTAGATTTTATATGTTGGCCCAACCTTGTTAGCCAATATATTACCACTATAAAAAAACGTTACATTTAGAGATATCGCCAATATAAGAGAGCCAATATTGGCCCAAGTTTACTGTGCTACTTGGGAAGGAGCTACACAGTTGGACAAAGATGGGATTCTTTTAGAGGTTGGTCGCCTTCCCCAAACTGGAGAGGGGGATGTCATATCGCCCTAGCTGCGTCCTTCACTCACTAACTTACCCAAGGGAGAAATCGAACAATATACTAGCTATTAAAAGACTAATCAATGACAAGTATGCAGACATTGTTCTTGACCCAGGTGCAAACATTATAAATAGCTAGTATACTGTGAGTTACCCTGTAGATTGCCTATAGTAACTTATAGTAAAATAATATATTATACTTACATTAATACAACTAGGTACGGAGCTATTGTTATGTTTGGTTCACTTGAATCGTGAATACTTTTACTGGGAAATCCCCTTAAACACCTTGTCCAGCACTGTCAGAACTGTTCTGTTCTGTACTATATCATTCCGTGCTCCACTCATAACTGTCTTTTCATCATTTCTGTTTTCTCTTTTGCAGCCTTAAGCAGAGGTATTTTATGCCTACGAACCCAATATCCAAAATTCGAAATTAAATTATTATTGCTTCATAACTGTTGTAATGTGATTTCAATTGCATACACATTTATGTTGCAAGCAGTGATGTCATTTAACTCAGCAAAAATCAAAGTACATTCTAATATTAAATTAGGCAATGTGAAATAAGTAATATGCTTGAAAAGGGAAATTAAGTATTAACCAGGTCATCGCTTATGAGTGCAAAAGAGAATTTATAAAAGGACACTTAAGATTGCATTAGCCAACAGTGCATAGAAAAACAGTTGATAGCGAAGAATAGATAGTGCATAGCTGGTACTTGGCGGTGTTCCAAAGAATGACAAACCCAGTAATGGATGGACCTGTTTATATTTTTGTAAGCAGTTTTAATATATTATTTTAGAATGAGTTGGCCTGAGTCATCCTCACTTACAACATTTTTAGCGTAATAACTTCTTCGCGTGAATTTCCTCTCATGTTTCCACGTGTAAAACGACCGCTTCTACTATTCCACCTGCTGTAATGGTTATTTAGGTGATTTTGCGACCTTTGATAAGAATTTTGCCGACTGTTAGTATTTTGTTTATTAATCTTATAACGACCTTTAAAACATTTATGTTTTCCCCGTAAGTGAAAAACTGTAACTGTATTTTCTATTTCACGTATATTTTTTATCCTATCGCCTAACGTTTTACGAATATCCCCAATAATTCGTTTTGTTGATTAAACATAACCTTTTACTTCTTTGATTTCTGTTTCGTCGTTAGCTAACGAATTATAATTCTTTCTTAAACTGTCAAGCTCATTTTCTATACTGTCTAAGTCTACAAGGCACAAGCTTACTATTATTAACATTTAAATGTACCCTTCTTTGTTGAGTATCTATACCTAAATTCCTATAAAACACTCTAGCGTCTTCATAAATATCCCTATATGAATCGTCTTTACTCATTTGCAGAAATAACTTAACTTGCCTGAAAACGTATTTCTTACTTATTTTAAATCCCAATAATTCTAAATTTACCATGAGATCCTTATTTGTCAGTAAGATGCTTGTTGATACCTTCGGCTTTCTTCTACAGGCACTCAATATTTTTTTCTCACTTAACTGTAATAGAGAGACCATTTTTATATACACTGTGTCTATAAAGTAACCCCCCCCCAACTAATTTTTGAACGACTTGATATTTTACCACAAAATTTGGTGTGCTTTAATGGGAAGTTAAATATTATTTTTTAGCCCATGATTAAATTTTCTATCATTTAAAATGGCGGCTGGGCGCCATTTTGAATTTTTATTTTAAATAGAAAGGGGGTCGAGTGACACCTCATTTGAAAGGTCTTTTAATTCTGCGTCTGATCCTAGAGTTTCAAAGAAAAATATTCAGCCAGCACAAAATTACAAATGTTTGAAGATAAAGAAGTCTATTTAAAAAAACTAAGAATTACAGCAAAAAGAAATTAACTTAAGTGTTCAAAATGTACACCATTCACTTCTTGGCACATAAAAAGTCGGTTATGAAATTCCTGCCTTACATTTTCATAAGTTTCTGGAGTGATATTTCTGCAAACTTCTGTCCAGTTCTTCAATTGTTTCTGGACGGGTTCTGTACACTTTTGATTTCAGATATCCCCATAGAAAAAAATCTAAGGGGGTTAAATCTGGGGACTGAGCCGGCCATTCCACAGGCCCCCGCCTACCAATCCATTTTCCAGGAAAATGTCCTTTGAGGAAGTCAGAAACAGGCATTTTTAGACGAAATAATGAACTAAATTTACAATAACGTAGATATTTTTAAGTGAAAATGCCAACCGAATTTACACTTGACAGTTGTAGTTAAGATTAGCTTATAAATGACAACAAACAGCAAAAAAACAAATGAAAAAGTGGACTACCTACTTGATAAAAAAATCCAGAAACAATTGAAGAACTGGAGCAACGCATTACAGAAGTTTGCAGAAATATCACTCCAGAAACCTATGAAAATGTAAGGCAGGAATTTCATAACCGACTTTTTATGTGCCAAGAAGTGAATTGTGAACATTTTGAACACTTAAGTTCATTTCTTTTTGCTGTAATTCTTAGCTTTTTTAAATAGACTTCTTTATCTTCAAACATTTGTAATTTTGTGCTGGCTGAATATTTTTCTCTGAAACTCTAGGATCAGACGCAGAATTAAAAGACCTTTCAAATGAGGTGTCACTCGACCCCCCTTTCTATTTAAAATAAAAATTCAAAATGGCGCCCAGCCGCCATTTTAAACGATAGAAAATTTAATCATGGGCTAAAAAATAATATTTAATTTCCCATTAAAGCACACCAAATATTGTGGTAAAATATCAAGTCGTTCAAAAATTAGTTGGGGGGGGGTTACTTTATAGACACAGTGTACATATTTCACTTTACTAAACACTTATTATACCTCTTGCGTTCTCTTCTGGGTCATCTCTTGGATCCTAAGCTCATCCTTGATCCTCCTTATTTTGGTTCTAATTTTCTTTTCAATCGTTTTCTTGCATCTTCTTATCAAATAAACTAGGACCACCAACAGAAAACATACAAATGCAACAATTCCAAGTATTTCGCTGAAGGACAATCCTTGAATTTTTCCGATGGCTTTAAATGATTTGCCGTTATTTCCTATCTGCACGGACAACCCACCCCCAAGGAGCTACCCAGTTGGACAAAGACGGGATTCTTTTAGAGGTCGGTCGCCTTCCCCAAACAGGAGAGGAGGACGTCATATCGCTCTAGCTGCGTCCTCCACTCACTAACTACCCAAGGGCGAAACAGAACAATATACTAGCTATTAAAAGACTAATCGATGACAAGTATGCAGACATTGTTCTTTGCCCAGGTGCAAACATTATAAATGGCTAGTATGCTGTGAGTTACCTTATAGTAACTTATACCGTGAGTTGAAAAAGTAATTACATAACCGTTGGCCATGGAATAATAAAATAATGTCTAGTACAAGCTTTATATACCAATTGACGTTTAGGCCCAGCCTTTCTAGCGCCATCTAGCGCATGCGCCAGTACCTAACCGGCAGTTTTATGTTACGTTAAGTTGCATGGTAAATGTAAATGAATCAATTTTTGAAGAAATAAGTTCTATTATTTCAATTTAGACGATAACAGTCACAACTAAATTACTACACTATTAAACAAATCGTAAGAAGTAGGTAATCATTAAAATTGGAAATTATAGTTTTTTTATTTCACAGGTACAGAAAAATAAACATAAAAAACTAAAGAAACTGTTCAAAATGACCACCGTTTTCCTGCAGACATAAATTTGTTATTATTTCATACAATCAAAAGCATTTATAAGAATTTGAGGAGTTATATTGGCACACTTTTCCGTAATTCTGTTTTGTAATTCCTCGATATTGTTAATAGGGTCTTGTATACATTATTTTTCAGATAAGGAAATATAAAGAAATCTAAAATAGTCAAGATTGGTGATCTAGGTGGAAATTCTGGATTTGAACATACACTAATTATTCCATCGTAAATAATTCACGAAGGTAATTGAGCTGTCTTGAGCGGTGTGGGCCGTCGCGCCTTGCTGTTGGAAGTAGCCTTGCTGGAGCTCATCCTCATGAAGCTGATTAATAAATTCACGTACAATATTCCGGTATCTCTGAGCAGTAACAGTTTCATGGAATAATCCGGTCCGATAAAACGTCTTTGAGACACAGCAATCCAAACACCAACTTGTAACGGGTGAAGGGGAGATTCGCGGAAAGTATGCGGATTTGTAGCACTCTATAACCTCATATTTTGTGAGTTTATATACCTCGAAAGGGTGAACCAGGTCTCGTCAGAAAAAAAAAACGTTAAATTTAGCAATTCGTAGTCGTTCATTACATTTTGTTGGAACCACTGACAATACAAAATTCTCCTATTGTGATCTGCTGGCAGCAACTTATGTGAAGCAAGAATTTTGTATGGGAACAGCATTATAACTTTTTTGACAATAGTGTGGCAAGTTTCTAATGATAAACCAGTCTCTTGCGAAAGTGTACGTAGTGATTCTTTACCCATAACTGTCTTTTTATCATTCTGTTTTCTCTTTCAAGCCTTAAACAAAGGTATGCTTCTTACTTAATTATCCTTATCAAGCGTATTTAATTGTTTTATATTGTCTAATTTAATAATCAAATATACTTTGATATTGCTGAGTATGGTGACATCAATATTTACAACATAAATGCGCATGCAAATTATTGAGGCCAACATTACAAAGGCTATGAAGTAATAATATTAATTCTATTAGAATTTAGAATTTTAGAATTGGGTTCGTAACAATGTTACCACTGATATCTTGTTTTGGGATACCGTCGGTGGCAAATATAGCTTTAAGTTTGTTTAATATTTCCTCTACATTTTCTCTAATAGGTGGTATAATCTTCAACCATAAGTAAAGTAGTTTTACATAACAAGATAATCTTTACTAAAACGTTCCAAGATGTTACATGCAATTATATTAAGCGAATGGAATATCGAGTATGTCGTGAGTTATTAATGGCCCTTTGCTATTAAGGTACAAAGAATGAAAATAATGAATGGCAATATTCACTTCAAACCTGTTTCACAGAATGTCAACAGCATTCTCCAAATGAGGTTGTAAACTTCACTTATAACAATTTCTATCAAACTGCCAGATTATAGTGAATAATTTTAGAGAAAGTAGAAGCGTTAAAAGGAAAAAGGGATCAGGAAGACTTGTGAAAAGAACTGCAGAAGTTATTATAATATTAGAGATATCATGGAAACAACTCCTAAGCCGATCAGAAAACTAAGCCAAGAAATTGATTTGTTACACGGTAACAGTTCAACAATCTAAAAAAATATGAACATGTTTCCATGCAAAATGCAAATGGTTCATCAACTTTTACCGCGTGATTTCCATCCTAGAACAAATTATTGTCACTGGTTCTTAAGCAGCATAAATAATAATGCCATATTGGATCTTACTTGGTTCAGCGGTACAGCCTTGTTTCACCTCTATGGGTACCTTAACAGCCAAAGTATGAGAATGTGGGCAACAGTTAATCCGCAAATGTTTGAGGAAACGTCGTTACATCCACAAATGATTGGTTTATGGGTCGCTGTTTTAAGAAGACGAATATAGATTTGTTTCCACCGACGTCATCCTATCTTACAGTTTCAGATTTATTTCTATTTCCTTACCTAGAAAACAATATTTTTAGTAATTGATTGCCGAATCTAGAAGATTTACAAAATGCTACTTCACGAAAGTTACATGAACGTACTCCTGATACTCTGGTGAATGTGAAAATCTTAAGAGAAGAGTGCATATATGTCAAGAAAACAATGGTCAACATTTTCAATATATTTTGTAAATTCCTTTTTACTTTGTTCTGTAAATGTGTATGCAACAATTTTATTTCAAATAAACGTTTATTTACATATTGCATAAGTCCAAGTAAATCTTCTCTGGAGTAGAAGTTTGTTTGTTTGTTTGTTAGTTGTTATTTAACGTCGGTCTATTTCTGCTACTAACATCGGAACATCGGATTTTTAACGGCCGTTCTCTCTCTCAAGGCAATGACAAACCCCCCACATATTCTGCCTAGTTAATTTTTACTGGAGTAGAAGTGGTTACACTTCCGGAGGTTCGGAGCCCACGTTAAGCTGTAGGTCCTCTGTGTCTGTGACACTCTAAAAAAACGCGCAACACAGGCATAGGAGAGAAGATCGCTACGTCTCGTAACAGATAAAGCACTCTAAGAAGATACGTCCATAGCCCCATTACTTTGACCACAGAAACCACAGAACACTTGAGACGGCAGTGTAATCTTGAATATAGAAGTATAGACAAACACTGGCAAAATAAAGCGTTAATTTAAAATTTTTATTAAATAATTAAATAAATATCCTAATAAAATTTGAAATGTAAACTGTCAATTATTAATGTATGGCCATTAAAAATGTTTAAAATGTTTACATCTTTATAAGCACAGATTAATCTAAGACAAAACTTCAACATCCAAGAGTGCCTTTGAGTTGGGTTTCTACAACTATCACTTTATTATTCAAAGTGCTCAAAGCAGTTCTTTGTTTAACAAAATTTCTTTCCAAGAACTTTGAAACTGAATAGCGCGTTAACGACACACGTTTGTATATAGGAAAGTTGCGTTATAACATGTTTTTGCCTCAAGAATATGTGGTTTCCGTTTGGCTACACAGTTTAGGTGTATGAGGGTTTACACACAGGGCGAAGATATTCTTCGACGAGCAGTTATGTGAAAAGAACGTGATAGCAAGAAGTTACGTTCGAGGAAAGAGTCCGGCCTACTTAAAGCACTTATAAATAAATTACCTTTTGTAGCTCATGCTGTATTAATATTACGAACCGCACGCAAAAGTAGCGAAAAGATCCGCCCAAGGTAATTAAGTATGAATCGTCCAGACGCAGTATACCAAGAACATCGTCATCGCTTATTTGTAACATCAAGAGCTTCCCCATAGGCATGCAGCTGATAAGGCACTTGCCGCCAAGACGTGGGGGAACGCGCTTGTTCAAACGACGCTGGAATTTGTAAAAAAATTCTAGCACTAACAATAACTGGTAATTTGGAATATAAAACCAAACTGGGGATGGGCGTTCTGCGTAAAAAGGGGCCTTCAAAAACCAAGTAAAATACAACGTTATAGGCAATACAACTGTGTATTGCTTGGTTCTTCACGATAAAGTGTTTATCTATAACGCTCTAATCAAAGCGGTTGAACAACTAGAAACCGTAGCTCAGTCTTCTTGATATCGTCGTAGGAAGCACTTGAAGAATTAGCTATCGCAGAAAAATCTATTGGAGAAGAATCTAAAAGTCTATAGAAATAACCAGAAAACTGGCGGCATGTGATAGAATTCAAAATTGTAGCAAACTCCTATAATAACATTTAAAAATTTGAAACTACACTGTGAAAATTGTGCGGGATGTTTAGGTTTCCAAAATATCACCAATTACTTAAAGTGGCTTCCACATTTTTTCGACCCTCATTTCTATTCTATTTATTACCACTGGACGCCCAGAAACAAGCAACTTGATTAATAAAAAATCATCACTGTATCAATTGGCAAGACGGCTTTACATCAAACTTTTCGCTTGGAGCTACTTTAGAACAAATACTACGAAATACAACCACGATGTACGTGAAGGGAGACGAAAAACTAAAAATTTCTTCAAAAATATACAATGCTACCAGTCATCGAAATACAGGGCTTAATCCATGTGAACCTAAATGCTTGTATCATTTAAAATCATCCTGTTATTGTACACTATATTACAAAAAATCTTCACACTAGCCCCTACAGGGCAACCACAGGACAAAAAACAAAATGTCTCGTAACATACCGGAAACACCGAATTATTACCCACGGGTAACTCACTGCAACGTTTCGATGTGTTCACCACGGCTAACTCGTCTGCGAAACGGGTGTGGGTGAATCGACAACAAAATTCTCGAAAGGGCACCAGTCGTCGTGCAGCGATTCTTATGACCTACCTTAACGGATCCAACTAACCACGAAGAATGTAACTTACAGTTAAGTTTAAAATCGGTCGCACACTCTGTATATGAGTGCCCCTACAAATATAAAAAGAAGCTCAAGTTTTCAAAAATTATTCATAACGTAAATACTATCGGGTATGACAAATAGTAGGTAGCAATAAATAACCAAATAGTAAACTCAATATCTGACCCAACTTAAGATTGACTCAAAAATCTATGAAACCACAGTAAATATCAGTTAAGCGGCATAAACCATTAATTAAATAATTAATTATCTGAAAATAAAAATTTCTAAAATTCCACAAAAGCTAAAGTAATAATTATTAAAGTCCGAATACGAATTTCCGGAAGCTGGTGATATGACGCAAGGCCTGGCGTTAAGTCAGCTTAATCAACGCGTAAAATGTAAACGGTAGTACCGAACCGAAAGCCTTTTAATGCGGAAGAACCTTATACATTACCACCTAGTGTTTAGAACTTCCCTTTATACCTTTCGTTTTGAATTGGTGTGGGAACGTCAATTGAAAATAGAAAATATAAAACAAATACTCGACGATCAGTTTTTGCAGTGGTACCCCCAAACTTACATGTAAAAAAAAACAAATCAAATACCCCTACTAAAATAAAACTTTATACTGAACTTTTTACTAATTAAACCTTAAAACCAAATATATTAATTTATTTTAAAAGACAGCCTCACCCTGATAAACTTCCTCCTCGCGACTTGAAAACAGACTCCAAATATCGGCCATTTGCTATTATGAATTTGTTACATAAAATTCACCATCTATCCAATTAACCTTGTAAAT
>JABXWE010030347.1:0-21910 GCA_014611495.1 Limonius californicus
TAATTTCCTGCTGTGGAAAACAATTATTGATTTGATTTAATACACGTTGTAATTTTGTTTATAGAAATTTAAAGAGGTGTAAGTATCCCGTATTAATAATTTTAATGTGTTCATTATGAAATTTTTGTTATTATTATCGAAAGTATTTTTTAATTTTTCATTAATGAAGTTAATATGTGTAGTTTTTTGTTGTTAAAGTTTTGTAATCAAAAATTTTTTTTGCATGTTTGCGTCTTCCATTTACTGGTACTGCAGCCATATTAATAAAAATCACATTACTAGTCAAAATTAAAATTTTAAATGTTAATCTTCTATTATTTTAACTAAGTGTATAATTTTTGTTGTTTTTGTTATCTCGCTTCATATGTATTATAATATGTGCCCAGTAATATATAAATATTAATGGTAAGTGATTGCAAAAGAATAATGCGTTCCTTAATCAATTCTTGTCTTTTTTGTTTTATTTTATGTGAAGTATTTTCTGAAGAAACCCAATTTCCTGTGGCGAAACGTAAAAAACATGTTAAAATTGTGACATTAACTTCTACTTCCTGTTGAAGTTTGATCTAAATACACATTTATATTTGGCGAAGATTATTTCTCTACCTATTTTTTCCCTTAATTATATGATAACATTTACTTAACAATTTAGCATACTTGTTTTGTTCAGTTCCCCTTTTTTCACAGTTCTACTTCTTGTTTTCATGAATTTCTTCATACAATAAATTATTTATGGATGGTCAGTTATTTCAAGCCGCGAGGAATACATTCATTACCTTGGCATAGTTCTCTGCAGTAGTTACAGTCTGTATAGTCGAATACAGGTAAATAATTAGTTTGTCTGCAGGTGTAAGATTGTGAAATAGCGATTGTGTCGCCGAATAAATATAAAAAATAGAAGGATGAACATAGATAAAGTGCATGTCTTCTAATATTGGTTTTATATCATAATGATTTGTTATCTGGAGAACAACAATTATTTGAAGGCAATTGATGTTAATTTCGGTTTACGTATTTTACAGAGTTAGAGTAATACGTTTATATAATAATACGTTCATATACTTTGAGAATTATATCAATTCCAACATTAAAGTCTAGTGCTTGCATCCTATACGAATGTTTTACACTAAAATGCCAGTGTTTTTCTTATAGCAAGCGCATGACTCGAAATTTGATTGAAATCTGCCTACTACTAATTAGATTCTGCAACCCTCACTACCAATTTGTAAAGAGGGTAACATAGTCTTCACAATCTTATCTGGCAAAGCTTATTACTGTATTAATAATTATGTAAAGTAATCGATTAATTGTCACGAAAAGGCAATTATATATATATCGCAATTGAATTACACATAAAAATACTGTGTCGGTTTGTGTTATACTTTAATCAGTTTTTACACTTATACACATCTTTACAATATAAATATAAGAAAGCGTAATGTTAGTGATACAAAGAAACAGCTTTATCCACTTTTTGTGTAGTAATTTGACCCCCAAAGATATGACAGTTGTTACTTATTACTTTTGATTAGAAATACATGATCTTGATTTAAGACATAAAGGTTTAAGTTAAAGTCGATATCAATTTTTGGGAATGTGCGACCCTATCGCTCTATATCCATTCTCATCAGCTATGTAGTTCACAGTGTACGTAACACCATCATCGCCAACATAGCTATACGAACCTTGTACAACAAGGGCTTCGTTAGCTGATCCGGCGTTCTTCAGTTCTGCCCTTTCTTCTCTGGAAATACCATCGCTAGTTTGGTATCTAATTTATAATTAAACATAAAATTGATTAGTTGAATGTAAACGTAAAATAGATATTTGTGCTTGTAAAAACCTCAATTTTTAAACTAACAAGATAAATTTAAGAAATACATTTGTAATTACGAAAAAAGTACTTACGCGAAGTCATAGTTTCCTATACCAATGTTATTGTTTTCTAGGCTAAGTATCGTAGCTGCTCTGGAGTCATAATCTCTTGGGGAACCTTTGTGAAACTGAGGATTCGCGTAACTGGCGTACAAAGCCGACAATAGAATTAAACATACCTGCAAAAGAATTCGATTAGAACACTTTATTAAGCCAGTAATTCTAACAAATCTGGCCTTTCCGTTTTCAAAAAATTGGCAGTTTTTATATATTATCAAGAACCTAACTATAGTGCCTAAAAGTATGTGATAGTAATCGTTATCAGCAGTCTTAGATAAATATGCACTTAAAATTTGGTACTCATGCAAATATTCACTTAAATACAAACTTTAAATTATAATTGTTTAAGTAAACTAAGGCGGATATATACAAAAGCTCATACTAATAAAAATTAATTTATATTAAAATAGAATTACAATTAAATTTAAATATTATTATTACATTTAGTAATTACATAATGTAATAAATATTTAGTATCGGAAAGAATGTCCTGTGGAAAATATAATATGTTTACCTGGGCTGTAATCTCTAAACCATGCTAGGGATTGAGGAAGAAGAATTTGCATTTGCTATAGTAAAAGATTAGCATGAATCCCTGAAAGTGCTAAATTTTAAAAATATTCAACCAAAAATATAAACAGATGTGTTTTTCACGCTATTATGTTTTTAAAATACTTACATTTTATGTAGTTTGAAACCAAAATTTTTAGAAATATGTAGCATTAATCAAAAACATTCAAAATATGCATTTATTGTATGAAATGGTAAAAACATGCTTTTACATATGCAGATATGCAGTTGTATAATTATTCTAAGCATGATTATCAGTCTAAATAGAAATAAGGAGAATTATAACTATTGCTGGTTAGTAGTTTATTTAATTCCAAATCTATCACATAAAATCATTTGTCTCTACAAGGATTAGAAACATTAAAAGTACAGCTAAAAGAACTGGGAATAGGGGACCTCGGTGGAGCAGTACGAATACGCGCTGTCACTCGTGGTCACAGTGAAAAGTAGTCCGATCGGCTGCCTGTTCCAACCCCGGCTGAGGCAACCGTATTTCCCTTAGTTAAGTTTAGGGTGCATGTTGCATGAATGGTTAGTATGTAAGCGACACACATACCCCCCTGAAGTAATGAGAAAGCGGTTCCGGGGGGGGGGGACGGTAGTATGAATGAATGGAATAAAAATAAGTAAGGAATAGTAACAATGTATAACAAATAATTCCGCTGTTTTCACATAGGATAAAATAATTCAAATTCTGGAATTTCTTTAAATATGCTTTTTAAAGGTTGCTGTTTACTATGACTAAATTAACAGAACTTTATGAAATAATAATAATAATAATAATTTAAATTCTACGAATTATTTTTAAATGTAATTTTTTAAGGTTGCTACTTACTACTACTAAATAATAAAGATTATTCTAACTACAGAGAAATGAATACAGCTTATTATGTATTCCAGCTATATAATTCAGAATAATCAGAATAGTAAACACGTATTAGAAATA
Organism: Limonius californicus; assembly: GCA_014611495.1. Taxonomy (NCBI): domain Eukaryota; kingdom Metazoa; phylum Arthropoda; class Insecta; order Coleoptera; family Elateridae; genus Limonius; species Limonius californicus. The sequence goes on from JABXWE010030347.1 coordinate 3,452, forward strand.
ATGTATATAATATAATTCAAAAGGTTCGACACTGATAGTAAATGAAAATAATGCCTAATATTTACAAATACAATAATATAAATATCCTAAGTAGTGTAACATGTATTCAAACCTTATGACGTAAGAAGTCAGAATGCAAGTATAAGAAAGAATTTAAGCAAGGCAACAGAAAATTTTAAGTATAATATTAACGGTTGCGAGTTTAAATAGAAATAGTTATAAACAAGTATTATTAGTAGTGTACCCGGCATGCATTCGAATTTTATGACACAATATAATTTGTCTGTAGACAACCAAGAAATTGAATATTATAAAACCTAAACTAGTCAAAAGTGTAAACCCAAATTAGCAACAATATTGAGGTTTCCACTGCTTTAGTAAACTATAAAATATTTAAGGATCGTGAATATAGTTTATAGTTTTCATTAGTACTCTTATTAAAAAATATTGGTAAGTATAAATACTGCTAGAACAGAACACGCTGTATTCAAATTTTGTAATATGAATTCTGTTGTCTGTATACCGCTTAGAATATTAAAAATCTAAACTGAAACCAGTCAAGAACGTAAGAATAAATTAGTATAAATGTTAATGTTTTCGGAGGTTCCAAGAATGATGAAATAATTAAAGGTAATGACAAATATAACAATAGGCAGTAGTAATGTACAGTAGACCGCAAATAGCGTTGCGGCTCAACTGCGCACAAGATAAACAAAGATGTTGAATGAGTGACAGTGACGAAGTACATACGTCACACTGCCAGACAGTCAGCCGCAAAAGTTAACTTGCATTTTTATGTAAAGTGTGAAAGATGTTTCTAAGCATTATTAAGATTACAAGTGCTAATGAGCCATTAAGTGCTCATAAAGTTATGTCTAATTTTATCGGAACTTTAGTTTTACCTACATTTAAGACGTTTCTAAGAAATGTCCAATTTTCTAATTCCAAATCCGTTTACTATTATAATTTACAAGCTTTAAATAAATGTATACAAAAGAAAAGATGAAATGAGCTGAATTAATAAAAAATACACAAAAAATTGCAATAAAACAAGTTTCAAATTAAAAATGTACTAATGTTTAAACGTTGGAAATAGAGAGTGGATATTATGCAAACTGCATACCGCTTATATTTTATAGTAGAATGGCTTCCTTCGGTTTTAGATGAATTGCCCTGATTGTATTTATTTGGCACTAATTAATTTTTGCATATTTGACCAAATACTGCATATTTTGGTATTTTATACATATTTTGCATTTTTGTGCATAATTTAATTTTTTTTAAATTTTTCTGAGTTAGATGTGATCCACTTTATGAAATATTTTCGGAAACCCTGTTCAAAAATCAAACGGTCTTTTCTGTGACATAAAAGTTTATAATTATTCTCCTTAAAACATCTCTGTCTGCGTCGTCAAGATTTGTTTTCATATGCGTTTTCTTTCTTTTTTCGTTAGGCGTTGAAAATGTTGCTACTTCACCATCTTCTACCTTTTTTGTTTATTTTGTAATTGCCTGGATAGAACGTAAAGAAACACCAGTAGCACGTGCGACGCGTTCTTGAACCTTCGAAAGGGCAATTATTGGTTCAGCAGCTTCACTCTCCTCCCTCATAAATTTTAAAACGGCACTTATGATTTCTCGGGATTGGCCGCTTAAAACTTTTCCTTTAACTTTAGTCTTGAAGACCATTTTTCTTCAGTAGATGCAGGAATGACAGCAATAGTACGCACAAACAACAAATAACAAAAAACAGCAACAACACAAACAACAAAAACAGCAATAGCACAAACAACAATAATCAATTAAGAGCAAGTTTAACAAATAAGTTTTGGAAGCTGCTACTTTTTAAGGGAATGTACCTATGTTACTCGCTCGAGAGTCAAGTAAAAAGTGAGCTCCGCTTCCCACTCCACTGTTTTGTCAACGCGCACCTCCGAGACACCCGCAGCCCTATTTGCGTTCTACTGTACCCTGTATTCCAATTTTGTGATTTAATATAATTTGTTTTATACTGGTCAGAAATTTGAAAATTTAAACCTGAAAAGTCAAAACTGTAAGTACGAATTAGTAAATATTTAGAATTGCAAATCTAAATAGAAATAGTTAGTGGTGTACTCCCTATTCCAATTGTATGATATAATATTGTTTGTCTGTAATCAGCTAAGAAGTTGAACAATAAAATTCAAACAATACAAAACTGACAATCAGAATTAGTATGAATATTGAGGTTTCCATAGTTTCCATATTTGCTAAAATAATTAAAGGACGTTTCTTAATTTCTAAAGTTTATGAGTATTACAAAAATAATGACAGGCATAGTTACCGTTAAAGAAGTATATTCTATATTCGAACTTTGTAATATACATATATATATATATAATGTAATATACGAGGGGGTATTCATATCTAGTTAACTTGGAAAGTTTCTAGTAAAGAAAGGTGAATATGGTTGCTGTGGTTACAACTATGATGGTGATCAAACTATATAATCTGTGGATCAAACTGTGAATTTATTCTGTCAGTTATTAAGTATTTCTTTTTGAAAAGGTTATCGGCCAAAGAAATTTTTGCTGATATGATAGAAACCTTAGCTGATCAGTGTCCTTCATACGCCACTATTAAAAACTGGGTTGCGGAATATAAAAGAGGAAGATCAGATGTGAAAGATGAGCACCGCCTGGAAGACCAATTTCTGTGACCACTACGGAAAACATTGATTCTGTTCATGATATGATTTTAGAAGATCGACGTATTGGGACTAAGAATATTGCAGAAGTATTGCACATTTCCCATGAACGTGTATGTCACATTATTCATCACGACTTGGGTATCACAAAGCTTTCGGCCAAATGGATTCCAAGATGCTTGAAAGTTGATCAGAAGCGCCTTGGATAGACAAAGTCAAAAAAAAACTGCAGCCCTTTTGCAGAAGATTTCTCAACTTTTTGGATCGGCTTGTTACTATGGACGAATCGTCCATCACTATAACCCAGAGACTAAGGGGCAATCCAAACAATGGAAGCATGTTGGTTCTCCACGATTCAAAAAATTCCGTGTTCAAAAATCGGCTGGCAAGACTCTTGTTTCAGTTTTCTGGGACAAAGATGAGATAATTCTGATAGATTATTTGGAACGGGGTAGAACTATCATGGGAGCAAATTATACTGGGTTGTTAAATAAATTACTTAAGAAAATTGTAAAAAAACTCCGCGGAAAACTTGCCTGAGGTGCGCTCTTTTTACAAGATAACGCTCCTACTCACTTGTCGTTGATTGCTCTGCAAAAAATTGATGAAATTGGTTTTGAATTAACTGACCACCCGCCCTATTCTCCGGATTTAGCACCGTCAGACTATTATTTCTTCCCAGAACTTAAAAAACATTTGAAACGTAAAAGATTTTCGACAAATGACGAAGCAATATGTGCCGTGAGGAGTGGTTTGCAGACCAAAACAAAGATTTTTTTTAAATGGCTTTAAATTACTTTATGACCGTTCTGATAAATGTATAAGTCGTAAAGGAGATTATGTTGAATAAATAAATTGTTGTTTTGAAATATTGTGGCATTTTATACGGTAGGTCAAGTATTTATCAATAATACCCCCTCGTATAAGTTGTGTGTACACTGCTTAGAATATTAAAAATTAAAACCCAAACAATTTAGGAATATAAAACTAAATTGGTATAAATGTTAAGAAATGGCATTATAATACAAGTTTATGACAAAAATAATATCGGCAATAATGTAACCTGCATTCCAAATTTAAGATTTAACAGTATTTATTGTAAACTGCTTCGAAATTTAAAAATTAAAATCTAATTTGGTCAAAACTTTATGTACGAATTAGTAAGAATATTGATGAATAATTATTTCTGTAAATATAGTATTGAAGGTTGCGACTCGCATAAAAATAATGACAAACAAAAATAATGTTCCTATTGCATATTTCAAATTCAGTATATACAATTTTTCGCTTGAAATTAAATATGAAAATCTAAACAAATCAAAACTATAAGCATCAATTAGTATGAACATTAAGCTTTTCACAATTTTCATAAATGATGAAATAGCTAAAGTTCCTTTAAATATATGTTTGAAAGATACCCAGAATTAAAAATATTGCAAATACAAATATCATTCATTCATTTCCAAAATTTTCATAAATGAGGAAATAATCAAAATTCCTGAATATAAACGTCAATTATTATTTTTAAATAATTCTACAACTACTTACTAAAAACAATGACAAATACTAACATCTTTAGTAGTCTACACTGTATTCCAAATTTTTTATGCTTGGCAAATGCTATGATAAATTTTGTAGGTACATTATTTATTAATGTCAAAGGTGAAATCTAAACTAGTTAGAACTGTAAGCTCCACATACGTACGTATTACTCAAATTTAATTTTTAAACATTACATCCTCTACTAAATAAGAATAATGACAGAAACCGTTTGTAGTATTATATAATATGATATTTATAATTTATAGTATTATTTTCCTTAGAATTATCAAAATTTAAAAACACAAACAAGGCAGAACTGTAAGCATAAAACTAAAGTTTCCATACGTTAATCTAATCTGCATATAAGAATTTTTGTAACTAACATTTTATAAATTTTGAGTCTACACTAAATTACCTACGATTTAAGGAATTACAAAGTATTTAGTAATTTTCTAAATGCTATTCAACCCACCATTTTACATACTCCTGACCTTACTATTTTCAATTAGTAATATATCTTATGATAAAATACTCACAATTTTCATTTTGAACTGTTTTCTTGAACACTACTGGTGTATATGACTCGAATCCCTCCAGTTTCGCTTATATAGTAAGGTCTGAAGAGCAGCTTCCTGTGATTACCCCGTATATTCTTCATTGTTCCATTCAAAAAATCCTATAGTTGCAATTGGAGATTAAACCGATAAATATGCAAACAAATCGAGGACAATGAGTTGTTATATCGAATTCTTAGGCATCGAATAGATGTAACTGAAATATGCCCTTGCCATTTTTGCTTATTAGGCAATAAATTATTTCGTTGTGATAATCGCATCCCGTGTATAATATTTTAGTACAATGTTGTTAAAAGTAAATTAGCATGTTTTTCGGCTAGAACAAAGTCATAAATTTACTTAGAAATTTTAGAAGTTGGTTTTTCGTTTTGGTGTACAATGCACAATTAGATTAGATATTATACGATTTGGCAATTTTTTCTACTTGTATGTATTTTAATAGGCTTTTAGGGCGCTCATCAATTGCAATCATACATAATTAGAGATTATTATACCATTTATATATCAAGAAGAGCACTTCTATTTCCTGCAAAATATAGGAATTTTATAAAAAGAAGTCAAGCCTGTATCCGCTTCGTTTTCTGCTTTTCCGCAAAAAACATTACATTGTAGGGTATTAGATTCTAAGCATGTGCGAAAAACTTTAACCACGCAAAGCTGAGGTTATGTAACCCCTACATCGCCCAGTATTTTTTTGAAATTCGGCACCTTACGGAGATGTGGTGTTTCAAATATTTTTAAAATCAGTTCATTAAAATGTAATTAACTTTTTTGTTGCTTGTCGGATTATGATAAACTTCCTTGTTTTGGAAAACCAACAGGCAAGCCTAATTTTCAGTGAAGCAAAATGTACAATTGCGTATGAAAAGTGAATGAAATTTAAACCGGTAGCAAAAATTTGGTTCAAAAATTAGTGAATTAGGGTGTATCATCCTTTTTTCTTCATTCATTCATATTACCCCCCCCCCACCAGGAACCGCTTTCGCATTACTTCAGTGGGTGCGGGTGTCCTTTACATACTAACCATTCATGCAACATGCACCCTAAACACAGCAAAGTAAAATACGGTCGCCTCAGCTGTGGTTCGAACACGCAGCCGATCTTTTTGCAGCTTCTGCTCTAATATTCTGTTTTACAAAGAAAAGATCTGCACTATTGTTTTGGTAAATTCAATTTTTAAATAGCTGTGTGACAGAGTTTTGAATTGAAATCACAATTTAAATACATTCATCTAATGTACACCATACGTTTCACTCAGATTTCGATTTTTCGCACAAATCAAATCACCCTATACAGTGTGTCCCAAAACGTACCGGCAATATTTCAAGGATGAATTCCAGAACTTATTCAAACTTAGTCAAAAAGTCCATGTAAACATATGTCCTAAACGTAACCGTTAACGAGTTTTTGTTTATTTCATAATTTATGCGTTTAAAATTTTAGTTCAACCAATTTCTGAAATACCGATCTAGTTGTCATGATCGCGTCCAATGTTTGGTGACATTTGAACATCGTTTTTAACAAATTATTGTTTGTAACTTGTCAGTTTATTACTGTGATGCTGAAGTTATTGGCTTCTTTTTTGTATCCTTATTCCCATTGTAATTCGCAAATGATTCACAATGCAAGTGCTATTTTCAAATGAAGAATGTGCAGATATTCGTTATGTTTACGGTCTGTGTGATGGCAATGCACAACTAGCATATCGTAGAAGGTAACCCAATAGAAGACTGCCTACACGTGCAGTGTTCTTTAATTCACATTGTCAGCTGAGGGAACATGGCATTTTCAATGTGAATCATGCAGTCGACCAAGGAGTTGTCCGTAGAGACCCATAAACGATGATGAACAAGTTCATGATTTATTACAAGAAGATCCGTCTTTAAGTGTAGGAAGAATTGCATTACGTACTGCAATATGTAGAATCCAAGTTTGGAGAATACTAAGAAGTGCGCGCTTACATCAATATCATCTTCAAAGAGTTTAAGCTCTAGGTAATGATTTTAAAGCTCGTTTAAGATTTTGTAATTCGGTACAAAATAATCAAAACATAACCGATATTTTATGGACCGACTAAGCGTCTTACACACGAGATAGTATCAATAATTATCATATCATAATTTTCATGAATGGGCTGCAGTAAATGCCCATTTAAGAAGGCACTCACATTTTCTACATAGATTTAGTCTTAATATGATAGCTGGTATTCTTAATTATTGTCTCACTGGACCGTTTGAACTGCCACACCGTTTGAATGGTGCAAATTACGAATATTTTCTAGAAAACCTTTTACCCTTATTACTGGAAGATGTGCCATTAAATATTAGACGTGCAATGTGGTATCAACACGATGGGGCACCAGCACATCAACGTCTTCGTGTTAGAGCTTGACTTAACACACATTTTGCGGGAAGATGGATTGGAGTAGGAGGACTCGTAGTATGGCCTCCACGTTTGCCGGACCTGACTCCATTAGATTTTTATCTTTTAGGGTCCCATGAAACAGATTGTGAGTATCGAACACAAGGGAGATAATTTTGAACAGTGCCTGTAAATAATATAAAAAAATGTATTAAAACAAATATATTTCATAAAATTCGTTGAACTACAATATTAGCCACAAAAATTATGAAATAAACAATACCTCGTTAACGGTTACCTTTAGGACATACGTTTATATGGACTTTTCGACTCTAAATAATTTCTGGAATTCATCTTTGAAATATTGCCGGTACGTTTTAAGACACCCTGCTTATTAAGTAGGTGAGCCTTTTCTTCAGTCTCATGATCACCAATTGGGGTTCATAATTGTGCGTTGTATAATTTCCTTATGTGGTCATATACAGGATGTTTGGCTCTCCGTAGGTAAGCAAATTAATAGTTACACCACTAATTTTTTGACAAATGAAATTCAGAAACGAAACTTAAAGTGGTACGCCATGCTTGTATTTAAACAACCAGCATCCTTGACAATCCAAGGACAATTGTCTTTAATTTATTGCTGTTATGATAAATTTATTGAAGCTGTAATTTCGAAATGTACTTAGGAATTATAATTGCAATGAACAGGATAATTTACCCTAATTTATATTTTTCCCCAAGTGCGTTGTCACAAAAGTATAGAAATAATCAAACAATTTTTCATGCGATTTAGATCAGATAGAATATGTAAACTTCAATAATTGAAGATACATTTTTAGCACAATTTTCATTATTATCTGTACGATAACAATAAACTTTAAACAATTTTCTGATTTGATAAATTTTATTTGACATAGGTAGGCCATTCAAATATTATCTACATTACTACCTGCACACATGTACATCTGATGAAATTCATATTTAGTAGTTCAAGAAGGAACCTTGAAAAATACCATACAAATTCTCCTAACTATTAATATTTCCTAAAATGTATGCAGGTACCTATGGCGATTTATAAACAAAATCATAATTGTTGCAGATGTGGTTCTCCTTTACTAAGAGTGTTCTAATACCTCCGTTTAAGAATGCGGTACAAAGCGATTCAGGGAAAATGAATCAGTTTGAATTCCCGGTTATTTGAGGTCTTAGAAAAACTATTTTGGGATAAATTTATAGAAACTAATTTGTAAATATGTAACTCCGCAATCCAAAATATCTGAAATGACTGCATCTCCGCAACTCTTTTTCTCGTATGTGATAGCTAGAAGTACTTTTGTTTCATTTTGTATTTTATGTTAATACCGCACTAATTTGAAATAACAGATCGAATTCACATTTTTTAATATTTTAGGACTCCTAAAGTAGTGGATTTAAAAAAACTGGATACTGCAAAGAACAACAATCCAAGCAATATAAGAACTAAAAGATAAATTTTTTGAAAAAATTATTTCTGAAAGCTTTCCTAAATATTGTTGTATCTCTCTCGAATAGCCAAAACATATACATAGGGGGCACTGCTTGTTACAATCTGCCTAATAATTATTTTTCTAAAATTTCAAGTAACTGAGATATTAACTGGATTCGTCTTAGCAGACTCACCCTGTATATTCCCATATTAAAAGCGAATTTAAAAATACGTAGTCTGTTGTTCATTTTTGTATATTTTGCATTAGTTTCAGTGTAAATAATTATAAATTTTAAAGACGGAAGGTGCTGTGGTATCTCGTCGCTGCTATTCACTATTTTATATACAGGGTGGCTTTTGATTAGCCAGGTTATATGTTCGGCAATATTAGAGATACAAGAAAAAGTTAAAGGAAAAATTGTCTTAGTTCCACCTTATACATAACACAGCGACAAAAATAATTTTTTATGGCATACTTCTATTTGGGAAAAACATCCAAGTTTGGTTTTTCAAATAAAACAGCCTATGTATTTCTTTTGTCAGCCCACTATGCCTTAAATTCTCTTTTCACTAACGTATAAAAAGTTAAGATTTACATTCCAATAAGGCAATAAAAATCAAATAATAAAATCACATTAGTTGGCCATGATAGACGTATATTTCAGATCTAAGCAATTGTCATACAGCATTGTTTAATGCCGCTTTTGACAATTTATAGCTAATAAATTGTTTGTTGTCGTTGTCTCTTGTTGTTATTTTTGTATGAGGGTTCGTCAGTTTTGGAGTCACAAATAGTGAGAAATTGGATATACTGTGTAGTTTTCACTTGATTTGTCAATACTTGAATTTTTTATATGGGGCATGATGAAAGATATAGTATATGATACGGCTTCTTACATAAAGCTGGCCAATAAAATACCAACCACCCTGTTTACCTGCTACAATCAAAATTTGCAAATTGAGATGCTATACCAGTCGCGATTAATATTTTAACTATATTTAGTGTGAAAGTGTTAGTTTGTATTGCATTTTACGTATGTCTTTTAAATTATTTTTAAAAATAAGGTTTACTTTGAAACACCTAGAAAATAAACCGATGATATTTAAAATGGTATTTTAAGTGCCAGTTGAAAATACGTGTTTTACAAATTACCAACTTTTAAATATTAACAGTCTCAGTAGCGGTAGATTTAATTTAATTATCAACAAAGAATCACACTGACACTTACGAAAATTGTGTTTATTGCTACTTTATCACGCAACAATATTAGAAAAAAAGGCACTAGAGAACAAATTTCACAAATGAAAATAATTTAGTAACTGCCGACTAAAGATTTCTTGTAATTTTCATAATGAAATTTAATAAAAAAAATTTAAAATGTGTAATATGTGTAATGCGCCAAGTGCTAGGATATTGTTCTTGGTGAAAAATAATTCTTGGCACATGTAGAATAGCCTATACTATTACAAAGAATGCAATACTGTTTATGAGGACGCACCGGAAATTTAACGTCTGGGTCACAGGAATCAGAGCATACCAATCAGCATTGTACATATTTACCTATTATGCAAGATTGAGCTGTGTAAAAGTGTAAGTAACTAACCATTTTTATGTTATCTATGGAAAAATTCCTAAACAAGATTTTCCAATTTTACAAGTACAGTAAAATTAAATTTTAGTGTTCGAACTTTGAACAAAGAACTTAAATTAATTTAAATTTGTCACTAGGCAATCCTTATAAAATACTACTATGAAGGTCTACTTTCGAATTTCTAGACCATGCCTACGATGAATGCACTTTCAATTTCATCCAAATTCTAGATGACTCTTACTGCTTTCTCAAGCGTGCTCACCTCTGTTGAGGACTCTCACTTTCATCGAGGTCTCTGTGCCAAAGAAACTGGAATTGTAGGCTTGGAAGACCTCAAAACCCCTTTCGTACGTAAAATTCTGTTTGTTCGCGGTGGAAGTTTGCTGTGCTCGAACCATTTAATATCTTTACCTAGAATTTGTTAGTGAATTTATAACACGCTGTCGAAGAAGTCAGAAGACCATTTATTTAAACTTGTTGAAAGAGAAGCTTAAACACATGCACAGATTACATCTTCCAAAACTTATAGACGTATATATGTGTAATTGCCAACAGATAAACTGTACTACCAAGAGAAAGGAACTTTTAGGGGTTTTAGATTTTTAAGAATCATAACTCGATTATCATAACTGCGAATCGAAATCAGGCAAACAACGTCAGATTATTTTTGGTAACAACAACCAGGAATGATAACTAATAAATAAAGGAAACATAAAATTATTTTAGTTATGTTCCGTTGTATACCCGAAAGTTACTACTAATCTTATTTATCCAGAATATTGCAATATTCACGAAAGGCATCTTCAGGTTGTCACAAAACAGTTGGCATTTGGAATAAGTAACCTAGAAAACTACTAATACCAAATTCTAAAGTTTTTTGAGAATATATAATCATTGCTAGGGAAAATTATAGCAAAACAGTATATCCAATGCGTACTCCGCACTCTGAGGGTTCTGTTAAAAGTCTCTAATGATATAAACAACTAGAGGATATAAAAAAAGGTTTTAGTTCCCGCCTAAGCTGGTCTTAAGAGGTTGGAGCCCATTTTAAGCGGAGAATAGAAATATAGCATTTCATTTAAAAATCAAAATGTTATAAAATTCTAAATATTATATTGTACGAAGTAAATGAAAGTCCAGACCAAATGCTTTGCTTCTCTTTGATTTTTAGAATCAAACACAGATCTTCGATCCTTGACTCTTACGATTCCCAGTGCTTGTATCTTCGATTTTCAGTTCTAAAATGTAAGGCAATTCTCAATTCCAACATCTGATTCTGAGTCTGGTTTCGAAAATAGGAATCAGATTTTCGATTCTAGAATCGGAATTGAGGTCTGAAATATCAAGACGATGCTGAAATGATTCTTGATGTTAAGTTATGATTCTAATGAACAAAATCGACTTTATCTCAATGTTTTTACAGTTAATTCATTACACAGTTACTATATTTTTTTAATGTTTTATATTTGCCTGTAGTTTCTCCAAAACTTCTTCTTCTTTTAGGACTTCGTCCTGCTTTAGCTCTTTTGGAATTCCGACGTCCAGTTCTCTGTCCATCTTTCACGGGATCGACCTGGAGGTCTTCTGCTTTGTGGTTTCTTGTCTTTAGACCACTTCGCATTTCTATTTGAGTTCATCCTGTCTATATGGTCTCTCCATTGACGTCTTCGGTGTCTTGTCCATCGGACTTCGTCTTCTATTAGTAATTCTTCCCTTCTGTCGCTGCTTATGATTTGATCTCGCAGTGTTACTCCTTTTATTGCCCTCAATATTTTCATTTCTGTGCTTCTCATCAGTCTCTTGGTTTTAGATAGTTCTGCGCGAGTTTCAGCGGCGTACGATTGGTGGGATTGGTCTCACACATGTTTTGTAGATCCGTAGTTTACTCTCTCTTGACGTTATTATGTTGAACAGTGTCCCCTGGCGACTATTTCCTTTGTTAGGATTTGGTTGGCTTTGATTTGTGTGATACTCCAAAACGAATTATTAAACACTTAAACTTGAAATAAATAATATAAACGCACCATTACGGCTGGATTGATTGGAACAAATGTGCGAAACGTTATAATGTGAAAAAACCATTCCGATACAACCTCAAGTACCAAAATTTTCTTATATTGTTTTGCTTTTATATTATTGCCGTGTGTAATTGTTTTGGTAGATTCCTGGGTAAAATAGCTTCTGCACGACTTCTTACACAACAAGTATCTATACAAGATTACTTTTTGTATAGTTCCATCCAAACGTCTTGGGGTGAAAGACATTGGAATAAAAATATTTGGAATGCTGCCATGAGAGAACCTACCATAGCCATGGCCATATTTTTCAATTGTTACATTATCAGTAATAACAATTGGTAACGATTAGCAAAACTGTGAATACTTTACCGCATTATGTACTTTCAAATTCAGCCTCCACCACTGGTATTTTTGATAATTACTTTCCTGATTCTAACTGAGGAAAGAAGTAGGTGATAACACCAACAGTCGCCAAATGTAAATAGCATCTGCCAAGACGTATTCGAAATTATGCATCTTCTTTTAGATTACGGTTTGGATCAAATATAACGGTTTATATAATCAGAATGTAATAAATTTTTGATAATATAAGTAAAATAAAATGTAAATAAACAAGATTTAGTTCCTAATGGCTTAGTGTTCATTTATGCTATCGATCAGTTGGTCTGTTTAGCTCAATTTTAACTAAATAAAGACAATATAACTTAAGACAGTGACTATACAAGGTGTAAATAAATAACTTGCTCAAAATTCAGGGGCGCATTCTACTATTTATATTAATGATACAAATGATTTTTCAAACAGTTATGGTGACTTGAAATTCAGATAGTAAAGAATAATAAAATTTAAAGTATTAAATATTTATTAGTATTAGGGATTTCAATGAATTGAATTGAAAATACGTTTATTCAAAAACTTAAGATAATACATGTCATATTTATTTATGGTTAACTTAATAATACGGCGGTGAATCGTTTTAGGCGTTGGGCCTCTTCAGTGCTGGGCTTCGTTTCTTCATCTTCTGGGTTGGCGGCATCTTGATGGGCTGGTGATGGGTTGGTGGTTGGTTTGGTGGCTGGTTGGTCTGAGATGGTGTTTGTAGCTTCCTCGGGTATCTGTATTGTTAAATAAAGTGTAGTGTTTTCTGTTAGTTGGAGTGCTATAATGGTGGAAGAGGGGTGTCCTCCACTATGCCAATGAGGATTTCAGGGAGGTCAGGATGCAGGGAAGATAGGAGAGCAATAGGGGGGTGTGGGAGTTTACTCCGGGGTTTCCTGGGAACATGGTTGTGTAGGACGAGGTCACGGTTTAGGGGTCTGTGGGAGGTCATGAGATTTTCTTTGGCGATAGGAATGCCTTGGTGAAGGGTGCGAGAGATGTATTTCTGCTGAAGGTGGGTGAGGCGGTCGCATATTGGACTGGTTTCGGTGTCGATGTGGACTAAGTGGCTGGCGTGTTCTCTGTGAAGACGGAATGTGCGACGGAGAATCTGCCTTTCGCATGCTGCGATTTGATGGGGTTTGAGAGTGGCGTATATGGGGGTTCGGTATTCAATGACGGGGGAATGAAGGTGTTATAAATGTGGAGGAGGGTTCGAGAGTCGCAGCCGTGGAAACGGCCTTGGATGCGCCGAAGAAGATTGGAACAGTTTCGGAATTTTTTCAGGGTTTCTCGGGTGTCGAGGTTTAGGGAGCATGTATTTTTGAAGGTGATCCCCAGGTATCGGGCCTAGTTTGAAAGGGGGATTGCTTGATTGTGGCCACAAATATTTATGTCGGTTGGATCCAGTCTGGGGGTTCGGAAGGAGTTCGGGTTTCGAAATAGGATGGCGGTTGATTTCTCGCCGTTAAGTTTAATCCTCCACTTACTACTCCATCTGGAAATGTGGTTGAGGGCAACTTGAATTTCGCGTGATGCGGAGAGGAAGGTTTTTTGAAAAGTCCATATGCCGGTGTCATCCGCGAAGAAACGGGTATTGGCTCGGGTGGGGTTTGTTACTGAGGAATTACAAATCAGAAGGAGTTATTTATTTTCATCAAGTTCTCAAACTAACAGCCTTGCATAAAAACACATGGCTTACAACACCTTATTACTAACACGGTGCAAACTGCTACGAGTATTGTTAATTTATTGAAAGCTATGCAGGATGTGAGCTCGAAGAACGTATACATTTTCAGTTTGGCTGCTCTAACAATCCAATGATTAGGACAATTGGTGTTTTCAAACAGTCTCGTGAAAAAAGATTATAATGTGTAGAAGCCCCATCACCAACCGTAAATTACAGTTCATGCCAATAGCAATTCGTTTTGTACTAATACTGGGTTTAGTTTAACTATCTTAACTATACTTCCACTATCACAATATTACGGACTCTTCGGTTGCCACCATAATCTGCTGAAAACTTCAGAAAGGATTCCGTCTCAACAAGATTACAATGGATGGCTTCAAAGAACATTTAGCTGGATAATACCGTATTGGATACTTTCCTCAGTAAAGTCAGACAGCTTCATTCGAATTTTCGTTCGCTCCTCCACAACAAAAATGAATGTCTCTGATTTTTGCATTAGGTTAATTATATATAATGAAAGCTTTGCAAAATTAATTGCAATTGTACTTAAACTAATGTCACGTATTGTTCTGTCAAATAAATAAAATGTACAGATAAGAAATATTTAAGAAAGCATTTTCGTACTTTATCGATTATTAAATTTCAAATGACTATAACTTTTTACAGAATCATTTCCAAGCAATTGTTTCAGATTTTCACCATTAATTTGAAGAGTAGAGTATGTCTCTAAACTTAAAGTTTTACCAAGTTATATAGTTACAACCTACATAGAGTGATCATTTCATCTTGTAACAAGTAGTAGGTAGGCTACACTTCTCTCGTGTGCATGAAATGCATAGTTAACTTTTCCTTTTAGCTTTGAAAATATATTTTACATTAAGAGCCCTTTGGATAGGCAAATGATATCCCTTCCATCACATAATCTTCTTAGGCATTTGGAAAGTAATTTGCGGCAATATGGACAATTTTCCAAGTCAAGCATGAAACAACGATACGTCCCAACTGTAGAAGTTGAATCGGCAGTCATCGAACAAGTAACTGATAATCCACATATAAGCCAACGAGCAGTTGCAAGAACTGTAGGCTTTAGCCAAAGTTCAATATTTAACATTTTAAAAGCAAACCGGTTTCTCACCACATTCTTTTAATGCAACACATTACTGAAGATGATACCCACGTCGAGTAGATTTCTGCCTGTTTTTAAGAAACGAAGCTAATACTGATCCACTGTTTCTAAGAAATATGCTATTTTCTGACAAAGCGACGTTTAGTAACATTGGGTGTGTAAATAGACACAACTGCCATTTCTAGTAGTTTCTTAGTACATTCAACCTAACTACTTTGATTTTTATTTATTTAAACAATGTAAAGTTTACTAAGATACCTGGAATACTTACAGCTGTAATGTATGTAGCCTACCTACCTGTTACAGGATAAAGTAAACACCCTGTATATATTAAATTTTATATTAAATTAAAATCATTGATAAAACAAATAGTGGAAAGCCCTGTTGGAAAATCGTGTGCTAATAGTTTTACCGGTATTAGTGTACAAGAACAGATTAGATAATTATAGCTCCTACACTGAAATTCGACGTGTTTCGGTTACATTACTATATAACATACATTATTACAGAAGCAATACCGTAAAGCCCAGCAGCTTAGCATTTACATACAATGCTGTCGAATCCTCTATGGGGCATGTTCTTGTATTTCATTAGTCATAATTAACACCATTGTTTCATCTGAAGATAATATTACGTTAGATGCTATCTGATTTATTATGATACTTTCGGCATCCTCTTAATACTTAATAATATACAGGGCTTATCAAAAGATATTTAAGTTTAAGTAAGTAATTTAAAAATATGTAAAGAAAATTAGCAAAAAAAAAACGAAAACCAACAATTCGAAATTGTCCAAAAGTCTGCTGATCTAAACAAATCATGAAATATAGTACGAAAAGTTTTCCAGTAGGAATTATCTTTAAGGCTGTATGCCAGTTAGAATGCTTCTACTTAGACTTCTTCTAAATTCCACTTAAAATCTATACCAGATTTATTCAATTCCCTCATAATTATTCGCTTTACTCTATGTCCTATAATGTCGCAGTTTTACACCTAATATCAGGAATTTGGTATATTTTTGCGTCTAACTCTTAGACATATGGCTTTCCTTGTGTTTTTAACTTTGAATCGTCTTCTTTATTATTTATTGTTTTCTAACACCTTACTAAATTTCATTTTCTTAAAGCTTGTTTCAAAATTCGTTTGGTTACTTATATAAACAAACAGAATACTTGGTACTTAATATTATTGTAGATACGCATACACAAATAAAGTACGAAAATAAATAGAGCAACATTCATTGTTTGTGCGACAAGATAACTAAAAGAAATTGAATTCGATCTGCTTAAGTTTCTTCCAATATACTCTTCGCGTTCGTCTATTTTTAATGTAATATGTTTTAATTTAATCGTTATATAGCCCTAATCAATTTATATAATTTTTCTATAGAATATTTTAATATGTGAAGAATATTGGCAAGCAAATTTCTATCAAATAATCTTACAGTTTGTTTAAATAAATGATATCTAGGAGTCTAAGTGGGACATTTGTATCAGTCTTAATAAGTTAAGGGGTCATGTGAAATAGAACACCTAAAATTATCTGAGAGACTCTATTGGATAGATTACAAGTAGAAAACACCATCTTTAAATTATTTTCAAAGGATGTATTCATTATTAACAGCTGTTTTCGTCCTACTGTTGGGCATCGGCCTCTTCTCTGCAACGTGTTTCTCCTCAGTGCGAAGGTAGAAATACGAAAGACTTACAGGAGCGATAGAAATTCCAGAGAAGTTTTTTAGCGTTAGTCCCACGGTTGCAAACCAGATTGTGAAATTGTGTGTGGTGGGTTGCAGCACAAATTTGTATACGCAACGTGATAAGTACTGGGGAATCCAACCCAAGTTATAATCGCCGTTTTGCTCCACCAACTGAGCTACCATCACTCTTAATACACAGAATGTATTGCATTCACGAAATTAAAATTGATATTTGAATGTAAGTCATAATTTAATTCACCGAATGAATCAGTGCTTTGTCTTACTGCCCTAGGGTAAACTACGTTTGTATTTACCCTACAAATGTCTACTATTTGTTGTTGCTTTTGATTCCTGTATCAGTGTATACACCTTAGAACCCGAAAAGACTAATTAAATTTTACATCTCTGCTCTAGAATCTGGATCAAGTTAACTACATGAATCTACAGTCTGTTTCCCACGAGGCTTTTGCATATTTTAATAGATTTTTTAAACTTAAATCAGACGATCTACTATTCCAATCATTTAACAATTTTTTGTAAAATTTTTTTTTTCGGGTACAATTTCTATTTAAAGAAATAATTGTTGTTTTCAATAATCCTTTTTGAAACTTTCCAACATTTGGGATGGCTGGAGAGAACAACGTCAATAGGAAATTAATTATTCATGTGTTCGTTAATGTATTGCACACAGAAGTGTAATGCTAGCCAATAAAAGCAAATTAATAGAAAATCCACTTGTTTAAAAGAATGAAGTTTATAGGTAATTAAATTTAGCAACAGAGAATAGAATTATGTAGGATCTACATATTTGGATTGCCGGTATTGCCATATTACGCAACATCTTCCTTAGACTCTAAATATTATAATATAGCAAAAATTAACTCGTTCTAGACTTTGTATACCTACACTGTAGTACAGATACGCAGAAGAAGACAAATTTCTAGAAATTACGAAATATAAAACTATCTACAGGAATGTTGATACTATTTTAAGAATCTTGCAGATTAATTGCCAGATGTGGATCTTGGAACTGTATTTAGATCACATTTATTAGAAGTATCTGAATCTATATCTAGATTCCCAATTAATGGATTTTACCCAACACTGGTAAAACCCTTTGCGAGGCAAAATATTTCATTGAACTGTACTGTACAAGGATTGTAAAATCACAACAACAGATCTAGATATTAAACAATGTTTATTACAAAAATATACATATAATAACAAAATTGTAACAAAAGAACTTTAATAATTTTCAGTCAAGATTCGAAAAACTAATTAACAAGATCTAAATTATTTCTACCAAATAGGAAACAGCAAAACACGT
>JABXWE010030349.1:0-10864 GCA_014611495.1 Limonius californicus
CTATGATTTAGTTAAAACGGATTTTTTTTTTCTCTTTCTAACTATGTATCATATGTCGGGTAACTTTTGATGTGTAAGTCTTTAATAGCGAACATAATATTTTACTAGATTACTTTCTGTATTTTTTTTTATATTTTACCAAGTAGGCGGGTGTCATCTATGATGGTAAACGGAAAAAATCCAGGAAAAAAATCCATGAAAAAAAATCCAAAGGAAAAAAATCCAAAGGAAAAAAATCCAAGGAAATAAAATCAAAACTATAATTATAGTAATTTTTCACATGGTTTGTAACATTACGGCCGGTTGCACAAACGCTTTATGAAGTTTGCCTTATAGTTACCTACCTTAAAAATAAAATTTTGGGGCAAAAATATTTTGTTACTTAGGTAGATCTGTATTTGGTTATAATGCCCTTGGATGTAAATTTTGACAATTTAACAATTTATTAAAACTAAAACATCTTCACTTTTACGATTAAATGAGTTAATTGTAATTAAGACGGAAACAAAATCGTTAATATGCAATTTACTTGCAAACGAATAAACAATTATCTAAAAGTCGAAAAATCGAACTTTTGTTTGTAACTCCAAAACAAAAGACGATAGCAAATTTTTGTTTCCGCCAGTGAATTTGTCTCAAAAAAAGAGATCGAGAACGTGCCTTCCATTTTTTTGTATCTCCTATAATTACCGAGTTACCCTATACAAACATCGAAATTTGCCCACCCTGTACATACACATACAAGTAATTTGATATCATTTGAGAGAGAAACATTGTTACAGTTGTAAACATCACAGAACTTTATATTATTGTACTGGGTGATTATGAAAGCCAAATCTGTTAACTTGATCAAATTCTATAAAATGAAGTACAGTAGAAACTTGATTAACCGTCGGGACCGGGACTATGGCGGTTAACCGAATAAACGGTTAACAGAAATTATGCAATAAACGTACATATACATATATTTTACAACGTAAGTAGGATACAATAAACGTTAAATACCGAATAAGGTGTACAAACATACATACATACTATACAAAATTATCGGTTATCTTCGTCTGTTTGTTCGAAACTCGAGCTTTTTGAGCGGCAAAGTTTCGTATTTTACGGAGAAGTAATTGCTCACACGATGACGGATAACAGAAATAGACAGTTAAAAGAGCGACGGTTAATCGAGTTTCTACTGATCAGTGTCAGGAAATATCTATATCCCGTAACAAACAAATGAATAGGACCAGGTCTAATTGCAGTGCCATCGAGATCCCTTGATTTTAACTCATTAGACCTTTGTATGTGGGCAAATGATATATTTATTTACCTCTTAGTGCCTTTACTGTTCATTTTTTTCACAATGCGTATTATTGAATAAAAAACAAAATTGCCTTTATCTCTGAAACAGTTGGTCTGCGAACACACGTTGATTATGATTTTCTTGTTTGGTTGTTTAGTACTGTACTTGGATAAATTATCCTACCTTTTTTTTTCATAGCAATACGTAAATTAGTTTAACGAATGTAAGCAGATTGTAAATTTCCGACAATAAAAAAAAAACCTTTTTTTTAAACACTTTGTATATAACAAAAAAGATATTGTAAAATTTAATTAAAGTCATGAAAATTATTTCTTGTTGTATTAAGTTTTTGTTCAATATAAAACTGTGCGAGTGTAAAAATTTATAAAACTAGTAACAAAATAAACTTACTTCCTATATTCTGCATCTAAGGTTGTATGACTGTATTGCTGTGCTAATTTCATTGCACTAACAAGTTCTGTCATGTCTTTAGAAAGAACTTTGTGAGCCATCTCAACTTCACGGTGGGCTGAACTGGGAAACATGGGGATGATGACATCGACGCTGGCCAAAAGTGCTCGAAGTTCTAATCCCACATTTCTCACCAGTTCCAAATACTGGTCTGCATGCGACTGTTGCACTCCTTGGGATAAAGTCATAACCGCCCTTACGACTTGGGTTGTGCAGTCATACACCTTATCATTTGTACGGTCGAGATCTGCTGTTGGAGTTGGTTCTACTTTCTGCAATGTATAATTAACAAATAAATATCACTTAAATAAGATTGGCAGAGATCATCCCTTTACTTTTTTTTAATATATATTCAAAATAGTCAGTTGGAAATAGGTTAAACAATTCTGCCTTCAGTTCAACTGCAGGATCTTTACTCATAGAAATAATAAATACGCCTGTATAATATGGCACAGAATTTTGTACAAAATGTTGTTCAAAATTTTGTACAAAATTTATTCACAAAGTGTTGTTCAACGTTTGTACAAAATTTAGTAACAAAATTTTGTACAAAATTCTGTTCCGTGCCATACAGGCCTAAAACCTTTCCCTTTGACATTTCATTATGAAGATAACCAACTGCAAAAAAAAACACTAACAAGGATGTGATATATTATTTTTTCTATTTCGGTTTTATAAAGCCGTTCTAAGCGCACTGTTTTAGCTTAAAAATAGTACGTTAAGGAGGCCTATAATCGTACTGTTTTTAGTTTGTTTTTTTACGATGTTGGTAGTTCGATTTGAATTTGAAAGTTTGAAATGTCAGTTTCAGCCACCTGTCAGTGCTGCCATAAGTGTTTATAAAAACTCCCTAGTAATCGATTTGACGTAAAATTTTCTACATAAATTTATTTAAAATACTCTTAAACTTCCTCAATAGAAAAAATAGTATAAAGAACACGTTTCATAAGACCACTTGTCGCACTCGTCTTGAACTCGTGCGTTAAGAAAAGGCCTTATGAAACTAGTTCTTTAATATACTATTTAGATATTAAAACTTTTACACTAAGTACAAAATATACAGTTACAATATCAATCACAAACTGCTCTGAATTCTACAATTTAAAAATGAGCTTTTAGTATCTCAAATACCATCCTGTCTGCATAAACACCATATATTTTTTTATGGTAATATTCGAATAATGTACAATATTGCTGGCAAGTTAGTAATGTGCCTTAATAATTTAGTTTCCATTTTGATTATAAAATAGAAAATAATTATAAAACTCTATAAAGAGTTATTTCTGCTGCAGTGTCGTTAGGCATACACAAAGAAGGCCATTTAATTAATATATTGGCAACACTGTAAACGAATGGCGATTGCAGAATTGCAAAAGCTTACACCCGCCAAACTTTCTTGAGCATAAGCAATACAGAGTGAATCTATAATGATAAAACAAAATAGCGTGTTGTGCTCCTTGAACTGTCGAATATAAAACTGTAATATAATTATGTTTTTGATTTACCAGTTTCAAACTTATTCTATGTCAAAGATATTTATACCATTTTCTCATCCTTTGGAAAAAACTGAAAAAATTACCAATTCAACTTTATTATGAATAAAGTATTACACAGTTAGAAATTTGGTCGTACAGTCTACAGCTTATAATGGACACATTATCTATAGAGGAAGACAGACAAATATGGAATAGGACGGTTTATCCTCTGTTAAGTGCTGCAACCTAGTGGAAACAAGGCGAAACTTTTCCTTTTGATCCGCCATTACCTTAATGTTGTCTGTGCTGTTGTAGCTGTCGCCACGTTTTTTTAAGGGCATTTTTGTGTTTTTTGGGATGCGCAAACTTAGATAAGTCATCCTCTCCTTATTTTCACATTTAACTTTTATTTCTTGGTTTGTGATATTTATGTGGGCTAATAGGGCACATTTTGAGGTTTATTTTCGTCTATAATCAATCCAGGTTTCGTTTCCTGGATCCATATTTATAACCTCTCAAAACAAATGTCCAGTAGGCGATAAAAATGGAATACTAGCAGGGTGACAAATACTCCATATTTGTATAGTATTTGCTAAAAGGCACTATTTTCTTTATTTTAAGAAATGGAGAGAGAAAAGGCTAAGAAAAAAAGAAGGCAGACGTGGGATGAAGAATGAATAATGCGGTGGAATGTGTAAAGGAAAAAACTGGGGATATATATGGGAGTCCAAACATTTTGATGTGCCACGAACAACCCTATTCAGATTATGCCAAAAAAAAAGATGTTACCTCCGTCAAACCTTCTTTGGGAAGAAAAACAATTTTACCCTTTCGTTGAATATTGTTTAGTAATGGAAAAGAAATTGTTCTGTCTCACTAGAACAGATTTATGAAACATGGCCTTTCAGCTTGCAAAAAAGAACATTCTAAATCCCTTTGAAACTCTGGTTACGACAGGAAAAGGGTGGTTAAAACTTTTTGATATGTTTGTTTGAGTTTTGCCGCTTAGCCTTTGAAATTTCCCATTTGTGGCGTTTGACGTACTTGTGTATCCCGACAAAAGGCAGTTCTTGGAACTCTTCGCTTGCAGGTGCGCCGGAAAGCACACGTGCAAGAAGATTGTTCTAGAACAATTTCGTTGGGTGGGAGTTTTTACGGTCGGAGGAAGTGAGTGGACGCTAGCCTCTGGAAGTGAACGGATGTCGGACTTCTGCTACATGAATTTATCGTTTCGTTTTCTGCCTTAGGTAAAAGAATCTTCGACTTGTGTCAGATTAAATATATTAGCAAAGTGTCAGCTTTTTGTAAAGACAATTCAGTGAATTGGTTCTCTCGACTTGTGTCAGAATAGAAGCTTTCAACCCCGTGACAGTCTTCTGTGAGCCGTTGTAAGTGATCATCCTGTGCAACGGGGGAGATTTTGACATTTGAAGTTCCCGTTTTTCTTTTCTTCCTCAAAGAAAGTCCTGGACCATAGCGTTGTGTCTCCCTCGTGACCCAGTCTTCAGGGACGTGCCTGTGAATTTTTTCCTGCTTCTTGAAGAACCTAGGAACACCCCAATTGTGCCTCTCTCTACTCCGTACCGAAGAGAAAACTACTGGTAAAACTTGCCAATACACTATACAGCATTTGTTTTTCCCTGTTTATCAATGTTTCGTTAAAGACTAGAAAATAGAACAGTTTAATTTCCTTGTAATATTAAAAGTGGGGCAACCTTCAGTTGCCCAATGTTTCATTATTCGTTTAAGTTAAATTTAATTAATTTCTGTCAACTCGAACGTCACTGCCTACGTAATTTGTTCATTAAAGTAAATGTCGCAAGCCACTGGCAGCGAGCCTATCTTGTTTGAACGTTCAATCTTCTCTCTGTGTTTAACTACAATTATTACCGTTGTAGGTGTGGTGGTAGCTCAGTTGGTAGAGCGCTCTCTTTCTGAATAAAACGTCGATTCTGGCTTGGGTTCGAAACCTAAGCAGAACTATGCAGCTTTATAAAAATCTTGTCTGCAACCCACCACACACAATTTCCCAATTCGGCTTGCAACCGTGGGATCTTAATGCTAAAAACCTTCTCTGGAATTTCTGTCGTTCGGGTTCGACGTTAAACTGTAGGTCCCCCGTGTTTCTACCTTAGCGCTGAGGAGAAACACGTGGCAGAGAAGAGGCCGATGCCCAGCAGTGGGACGGAAAGGCTGTTGATGATGATGATTACCGTTTTAGATATTTTTCTTGTACTATGTGAATTACCAATTTTAAGCAGCAGTAGATTTACATTGGTCTTCAAATTCACCATATCTTTAATTTCTGTGTAATTTTATTGTACTGAATGCATGAACTTTCTAAGCTTTATACACAGGAGGAGGCACAATAAAGGTGAGTTCGATTCCCGTAAGCTGCTGGCTTCTCGGCCTTCCACAAGAACCTGCAATAAGCTGTGATTTGGAAGGTGACGCCCGCTAATTTTGATCTGATCTGTACATAACTAGGTACGATTTTCCCTCCCGTAAGCATTTCTCGTGAACCACCCATACTCCTCTGAGCTCAGCCGAAGACCTTTTCTACCTTTCCTGTTGCGGGTCGACAAAAAAGCTTGTTTGGCCCATAACAATCCCAGATTCCAACAATTCAAATAAAAAAGTCGAACAGATGAAGAAAAAAAGAACAGTCTTCAGTGGTTACATCTTCACCATATAAACTCAATAAAAAATTTCGAAAAGTAAATCTGATAAGAAAGAAACTACTAAGAAGCACAAACATCCATCTAATGATGATAATACACATGCTAAGAAGAAAAGGAACGCAGTGGTCAAAAATAGAAAAACAATAAAGAAAAAACGTTTTCAAGAAGAATCAAACGAGGACGCTCATAGCTCATACAGTGTTCAAGATGAATCTGTCACACTAAGCATTCCTGAAACAAAAACCCTACACCATGATGAAGCATTTTGTATTTTTTGTAACAGAAAATGTTTATTATGTGAAGAATGGGCGCACACAGAATGTGCTGGTTACTCTAGTGGAAGTTATATGTGCGATTTTTGCAAAAATTAGACAGCATTCTATAATCTAATTTTTGTCTGTATTCTATAGACTATCATCTATATCTAATATTTATTTGCATTGTAAATATTTCTTTAATTAAGCGTATTATGTCAATATTACAATTTACTTTCGGCTTAGACCGCGTCATCATTTGGGAACTACATCCAGCATTATCAGGTAAGGACCGACCTGTAGCTTGTCTGCCTTTACAAGCATTTGCTCTAGAAGTTTGAGCCATATTTGTTCGTAGGCCCTGCCTGCCTAAACAGGGCCGTGTGCTTATATTAATCAAACCTTGGGGCGGACAAGGATTTGATCTTGATGTATTTTGTTTCCCAGGACAATAATACTTAATCGGCTTATGCCTGTGAACCCAAACAAACTTAGTTTGTATGGGTTCACAAACAGCTAACAGGCATAAGCCGATTAAGTATTATTGTCCTGGCAAACAAAATACATCAAGATCAAATCCTTGTCCGCCCCAAGGTTTGATTAATATAAGCACACGGCCCTGTTTAGGCAGGCAGGGCCTACGAACAAATATGGCTCAAACTTCTAGAGCAAATGCTTGTAAAGGCAGACAAGCTACAGGTCGGTCCTTACCTGATAATGCTGGGTGTAGTTCCCAAATGACGAAGCGGTCTAAGCCGAAAGTAAATTGTAATATTGACAGTTCGAGAAACCGCGAAAGCCTCAAAGAATATAAGCGTATTATGTTATATTGTATTATTTTTCTATTAATAAAACACTTTATTACATTTGTTTTCCATTTTTTGCCCATTTCTATTAATGATTTTTAAGTATTCCATAATTGTCAACCATTTTGATATATAAGAATTTTACACTAAAAAAATGTATTTTTAAATATTGTTGTTTTTTCTCAAGTTACAAAGAAAATATTTAGTGTACAATTAGAAAACAATTCATTGAAAAATTTAGCAATGAAATTTTTCAAAAATCAACGTTTGTAGTTATACACTTTTTGTCAAATGTAAATGGTATTCCATATTTGTCTCCCCTCCTCTAGTAAATCCTACAGCTAGTATTTTTTTCATATTTTAGGAAACTTATTCATATCTTAACATAACACACTATTACTGTATTATTAATTTATTTATTTACGCAATATTGCCAAACCTTAAACTTAAATGGTTCTGAAACTAAACATTTAAGGAGAAAATTAAGTCACTATTTCACGAGTCTTAGTCTTTTCCAAAGGATTGTGCAATATTCGTTCTTATATCCCATTTTAGATAGGTACTCCCTGCATAAAATAAAATTACACAATATGTAAAGATCCAATAGGTTTATTACATTGTTACCCAGATGTTTCAAACTATTGCATTTTTTTTTAAGTAGCCGTTACTGACCTTTCCTTTCTCTTTGTCCCTTTCCTGAGATTCTCCACATTCAGATCCACTGTTAGGAGTGCCTGTGCTTTCATTTCTTCCAGTCAGAGTAAGAGTGCTAGTAACAGAACCAGCAGGTGAATGGCTTTTGCTGCTGCACTGTGACTCCGCACTACTTTGCAGCCCATTTCCACTAATAGACATACTGGCCATGCTTGAAGACAATTGGTAAGGTGTGGAATTGGAATATGTAGAAGATAAAGGACTAGAAGGAAGGGATGACAGTGACTGTGAATAATCGCGAAGAGTATCTATTTCTGAGGAACTCATTATGCTTAATCGCTTTTTCTGTAAGAAGTAAATAAACTTTTAGCAATAAAAAAATTTGGTACTGGTCAAGAATATGGGTCCCAAACCATGTTCTAATTTATGTTATAATTAGATAATGTAAACATTTGCTAACCTAACCTAACCTTAACCTAACCTAACCTAATCTAATCTAACCTAACCTAACCTAACCTGCTACTGGTCAAGGTTAGGTTAGGTTAGGTTAGGTTAGATTAGGTTAGGTTAGGTTAGCAAATATTTACATTATCTAATTATAACATAAATTAGAACATGGTTTGAGACCCATATTCTTGACCAGTGCCAAAAATTTAAACATTCTTGACTTACCAAATTACTTTCCGATTCAACTAACCACTTTGAATCTTCCTCAGATTCAAGCTGTTGTTGCCGCAGTTTCTGTTCCAATATATGTCTGTTGTATTCAGATGTTACATCGTTTGGAATTACAGGGTTTTGAAGCAGTTGATCTCCATAAATCGACTGTTGCGATGAAGTTGGCTAAAATTAAATTATAAACTATAAAGAGGAAATTTGAAAATGTTTGTTTATTCCTACGCTTGTATGAGATGAAACAAAACATAATGGTAATTATTATAAAATACTTGGTTATTATTGAAATGTATATTCTCCACAGGATTCAAATCAAACGAGATGCAAAAAAATAAACGATGTTTAAAGCCAGTCATGCTTCCTAATTAAACCAAAACAAAATATAAAGAAAAATTAAAACACACGTGCTTCATGCCAATGTAACAAAATCCAAATGATTAGTGCTTCTGAAAATTAACAACAAAGGAAACATTCAAATTAAAAACAACAAATTAATGAAAAAATTAGCGTGCAATTTCTAAAAACGCTGTAATCGATTCAAGCCATGCCTGAAATCGAACCTGCATTTTAATTTCTGGTAATTTATCGGCTGAAGTTGGTGCCAACTTATGCATGTAGTACGGCTGTTTGTGAGCACAACTTTTAACATCAGCACCACCAAAATCATAAATATTTTCTTCATTCTGTTGCATCTCCTTTGTTGATTGGCTGACAGCAAATTGATACAACGTGGGTTGTGGATGGTAATTTGGGATGTTATCAGTGTCATACATAACAGCAGATGAGGCAATTTGGGAATGGGAATAGATAATATGCGAGTTACGCTCTAAAGAACCAATTTTTGGGGAAAACGTTCCACTTTGATTGGGTAAATGAATAGTTCTTTCTAGAGAATCCATTTTTGGTGAACCTGTAACGGATTTTCGCTCCAAAGATCCCATTTTTGGGCTGAAAGGTCCTACTTTATCAAGGCTACCACGCGAGCTGCTAATCTTTCGAGCACTTCTTTCTAAAGAATTCATTTTGGGGGAATAGTGGCCAGCTTTGTCGATATGTGCATTTCGTTCCAATGAACCCGTTTGGGGAGTACTAGTGCCACTATTCCGCGAAGGAGTACGTTCAAGAGATTTTTGCTTTGATTGGGTTGAATCAGGTTTCTTATCGGGAATTTCGGGATCAAGTTTTTGTAAATTTTGCAAGGCCATGGGACAAGTTTTTAGGATTGGTTCCTGTTCACCATCTGCTTGATCAAATGCTACAGATATAGTGTTAAATACCGAAGCTGGAGTAATGTATGCTGATGGACAAACGCCTCTTGATTCGTTTTCCTTCATTAAGTGTGCTAGAACGTCAGCGTTTTGCGCTACAATATAGGTTTGAGGAGCTACCGTTGGAGGATTTATGTTGTTCAATGAAGCCAATGATGTAGAATCCACACCTGCAGGTAAAATCTAGTTAGTTAGTTATTTGTAAGTTAGAAACTGTTCAGTTGATATCAAATTGAGCCAAGTACCTTGCATGGGATATCGAGAAGGTTTTGGTGGGGGCGGCAAATCATCACTAGAACCCCAAGACATGGCAGCTACTCTTCGGTTTTCCCTCCTCATTGTTTCCTGAACAGCTGACCGCTCATCCAAAAGAATTTCACTGGAATAAGAGAGATATTAAAAATTGTAGATTGTTTCTGGCCCCTCATTGTTGAAATTGAAGCAAATTCTGTATTGTTCATAATTTCAACAAGTTTTTATTAGCTTTTATTTGTTTGATAGTATTTCTACATGACATTCCATTGTTAAAAGCAATAAATACAAGGTAAACAACACATTTAGTTGAAGAAACTCATTGGATGTTTGTTTTGATTTATTTCAAAACATCTAATAATAGTGAATGTAGGAGTTCAATTTGTCATATGTTAAAGGTGTTTTCATTCAGTGTTTCTACATTTCAAAAGCATGTAGTACACCCACTCTACATTTACCAGTACCAAAATGTAAACATGTCAAATGTGGTTGAGTTCTAGTAAGTTATATGTATAGTTTGATTTTTTTGCATAGATTTTCATGACAGAGTATAGGTTTTTTGTATCTGTGTCAAAATTTCTGTCTGGCCTATATATACAGAATTACACTGCAAACAAAATAATTTGCAAATAGGGGATTTCAATAAATCATTAGTTTTACTTTTAGTGATGTTATGTTGTTCTAAAAATGACTTTATAAATATTTGTTTGGTATTTTCTATGATATATCTCATTAAAAAGGAGTAAAAATATATTTACTTGAGCCAGAATGACATTTTGTATGGTTAATTGATAATCTTTAATGATTATGGCAATTAGTTTAACATTATAAACTTTATTATATACAATTTGTCTAATAAAAGATATCTCTCTTGTGTAATTAATTTTATTTAAACGAACCATTAGAGTATTATGTGTCAATGATCTATGTTATGTTGTTCTAAACATTACTTTACAAGTATTTTTTTTTTATTTTCTATGATATATCATTAAAAAGGAGTAAAAACATATTTGCTTGGGCCAGAATGACATTTT
>JABXWE010030350.1:0-26733 GCA_014611495.1 Limonius californicus
GTAGACGTAATTTGGGAAGTCCGGAGTTAACGAAGATGGAAGACTGACTGAAGAACTCAACGTAACGGGAACCTGGATTCCCCAACAAGATTGCACTACATGGAGAAATATAATCCAATTGTTCTGGAAAGATCTGAAACGTAAATTCGCAGAAAGCGTCCAGGGTTAGGTGCAAATAAAACATGAATCGGCAATTTTACAAAGGAATACTTCAAGGCTTTGGGGAATTGGCTCCTCATAACTCAATCTTAAAAGAAAAATAACGAAAACTGTAATAGACATAAGAAGATGGCAATTAAAATAGAATTTTTAATCCCTATGAAGCGGCAATTAAAGTACCACATTAATTGAAATGGAGCGGCAAAATTTAAATGAACGTAACAAATTACTATAAAGTCATTCATAACTCCCTAGGAAGTTATAAATCTCTATAGGGAATTATTAATTTATAACCCCTATAGGTACTGCTTCTGCATCTTCAGAATTACACACAAAAAAAACATTTGTCAAACTTCTCACTAAAACTATTTCCTACGCTGCTAGAAATGTAAGATTTTTTCATTAAACTGCACAGGTGCACTCGAAAATGATGTTGATGCTGTAGTTGTCTCGTCTAGCATACCAACTAACATTCGCGCAGTTTCCTTCTTGATTTGCATGCTTTCGGCCAAGTATCCTTTTGCAACAGTACTACTCTATCATTCGCCATATCTCTTCAACATCGTCATACTTGCACCCGCATTTACTAAAGCAGTAGCAGAAGTTCTACGTAGACAGTGCTCCGTGTAGGATTTTGGATTTGGCAAACCCAAGAATCTTGCAATTTTGTTCGGATTTTTTCGAAACATATTTTTGCCAATTAGATGAACTGTGCAACGCTGCTCTCGATACGTCAGAAAGAACCTTTCAACACACGACAGTTGTAGAGACATAATTTCTTACGAGAGATAATGCAGAAAACTCCTACTTTTCTATAATTGTCAACTGTCTTCGAAAACCCGTGTTCTTAGATATTCACCACCGTAATCGAACCCCTATCTTCAATGTGTCCAATTCTCATGTTCAGCAGCTCCTGACTTCAGCCTCTTCCGAAATAACCCATTACCAAAACAATCTACATTATAGAACAATTATCATTAGAATAATCTACGAAATTTAAAGCAACTTATGCAGTAAATGCGCTTCATTAGAAGCGTTCTTCAAAAATTCAACAAGGTCATCCTAGTAAATACGTTTGACATTATAGGCTCGTAACCTTTACTCTTAACGCCAGTGTTGTCCAGTGGTTAGAACACTGGGCTCCGGTACGGAAGGTCGAGAGTTAAAACCTTGGACTTGATGCCTGGCGCCTACCCAGTAGCTTTAAGTAATTGGGTACCTGCGTTCAAATAAACAAGGAGTAATAATGCGTTGGTATAATGTGTGATGCTCACCACATCACCCCGTGTCATTAATTTCGCACCCGACAACCGGGTTTAAGAGCAAGGATAGGGAGCTCTGACCTTCCACCTTGCAGGCCAAACCCCTCCATGGAGTGTAGAGCCTCACCATTATTATTATTATTAACCTTTAGTCTTTCTATTAAGAAACGTCTTCAATTAAAATAACATATTGCCACATCTACAACATCGTGAATTGTCATCATAGATTTTAACATAGACCACTTAGTCCATATGGAATCCAGACTGCAACATATATAAACCAAAGTCAATAATAGCAAAGCATGAAATAATGGAAACCTACCTTACCTTGAAAGTACGCCAGTAATATAATTCCATCTACATTCTTGCCTCTACTATGGCTTTCCTGTAACCACTGGTGAAATCTAATGTATTCCATCCTGTACAAAACTTCTGAGTTTGTCGGAAATAATGTCGACCGCGTTTTCTCGGCAAATAAATTTAGGTAAAAAGTATGTTAAGAATAAAATTTTAACTTATTAGGGGTTGAAAAGCGTTCTAAAGGAACGTCCGAATTCAAAGTGAAATGTAATCTTCTACATCGGCATTATATTACTTTTCTTTTCCGGCTAGGCCCTACGCTAGAAAGTGAACTGTAGCCAGTCTAAAAGGCAATACGTTTATGGTGTTGACGTTGTTTACTTATATGCAAATTATATAAAGCATAACATTTGGGTTATGTAAATGATGTTCTTAAATAGGAGGTTATAATAAGCTGCAAAAATGTAATTAAATTAAGTCCACGTTTATCATAAATGTACACTAACCGTACAGTATTTTTTATTTTTTCAGTTTTCATGTTATTCGATTATTGTTTTACTTTACAATATGAGATATGATATCTGCTAATCGAAAAGTTGAATGTTAGTGTAGATATGTTAGATTTTTAGCTTATATTGAGCTACTTTAGTAGTCTTTTAGAAATTATTGTTTGGAAACTACTAATATTCGTAATATTTCAAACTTCTTACATTCAAATTAAATATATTGACTTTACACTGTCTAAATTAAAACAAATAAACGTTACAAAATTCAATTACTGTATTCTGGTTATCTTCAATGATAGTTTCAATTATGTTAGTACTGCAGTATTTTCAAACTATGTTTGTCAAGTTATAATCTGAAAGGATGAAGCGTAGCAGCAATGCAATACACTAGAACAATCATTTCTCGCATAAAAATTTACATATAACTGCTCTTAGTTGCACTCGAGGAAAATTTGAATTCAATTCAATGGTGAGCTCGCAAAGGAAAACAAAATAAACTCCAACATTTTTGATGAATGTGTTATGGTAATTAGGCACTTAGAAATATTAAAATCTACACGGAAGAGGTCTACATAAAATAATAGCCTTGACAATGTAGAAGAACTGCAATACTTCACCGAAACGGGACTTCACACTACAATATAGTTGCTGAGAGGGACTATTTAAAAGGAAGCGTTATAAATAAATTAAAATTTTATTAAATTTTTTAAATTATTTAAACATTTCACTAATTTTATAAACTGGAAGTATTTTATACTCAACTGGGTTGACCAGGGACGGTAATTTGTATACATATACTTATAGAAACATCTTACTACCACAATATTTAGAATACCTAGAAAAATGTTGTGGCAATCTTCTAAATTTAACATTTAAACATCTATTATTGACTTGGTGGAGAGCATATCCTCAGAGGTTGATCTAAGCTCGAGTTATAATACATAGTTTATTAGTGTTCCTATTGAAGATGCCAACTTAGTTGCCGAAATTCCTATTTAGGTTTTCTAAATCTTGTATAGGAAGGTTGAAGTAAGTCTGGATTTCTCTTATTAATTGATTAATGACTTTTCATTTGCCTATAAGTTTCTTAGTCTTTCGAATCTGAAAGTGAAACTACTTTTTATTAATAGCACTGCTACTTATGCCTATCATTACAAAAAAGGCAAGTTTATGTTATTAGGCGACTACCATGACATGTATATTTTATCATCAAGTACCTTAGCGGCTTAGCTTAGCTACAGCTGTGAAACGGAAGTAAATATTTGATCTTCAGTAAATTATTGAAATGATATTGGAAAGTTGTTCGAACATGTGCTTTTAGTTTTCTCGCAACTTCATTAATAATGAATATATACACATCAAGCTATCTAAATTGGACCATCATGGACTCACTGATAGTTCTAAAATAGAAAGAAATTATTGACGGTGAGAAAAAGTGTATGTGTCTAATGTTTAGATCACATAAGCCATCTAGAAATAAGAAAGCGCTTGTAACGCAGGGAAATCGGCGGATAGAACAGTGAGAAGGAATCTTACATGGTTCGGACATTTACTACGAATGAATAAAAATAAATGGTCCCACAGATTGTTTGAATTCACATCATCTGGTAGATGTAAGAGGGAGAGGTCCAGAAGATCCGGAAACAAAGAAATGCGGAATACAATGGGATCCAGGAGTTTGGAGAGAGATTATCTGCTGAAGCTATATGCATGGCGATTAAATATAAGAAGGTAGCATTTGTCTGTATAAAACTGATATACATACATGTATGAAGGGTGTCCCATTAGGGATTTGAATTTGTAACCGTTTTTTGAACTGTAAAACCTACAAATTATTTTATTTTATATCTAGAATCCAGAGCCCTAGCACGTTTTTGAACGGAAGAACGTATAAACATCTTGCAAACCATTGTCGAAAATTCGTGTTCTATTCTAATCAGTAAATTTGAGGCGTCCCGTTCGGTTCTTGATGGAAACACGCCAGTACATGGTCTTAATGTTCGTTCAACTCAAAATATAGTTAGGAGTGGAAATGTCGCCGTAAATCCAAAAAACCTTAATTTGTCACTGTTCGCAATAACTCGGCACTTGCCGAAGCTCCATGCAACGAAGTTTAACAAAACATCTTGCTCTACACGCATACAAATTCAGTTAACTCAAAAATCTAACCTTTCAGGCCATATACTGTATATTTGCTAACTGGATCCTAGACCATATTGCAGGTGATGCTGATTTTTGTAGCAAAATCATCTTCAGCTACGAAGCTTATTTTACCTCGGAGGATATGTCAACAAGAAAGTTGTCGTGTCGTGGGGAAGTGAAAACCATGGAGTGTATGACAAAAAAAACCAGTGGATCCGAGAGGAGGTACAGTATGGATTAGTTTTTGGGCTGTTATTGAAAACGAGGATGACGAAACGGTTACTGTCAGCGGTGAACGCTTTCGCAACATGCTGACCAACTTTTTACAATCTCACTTAGATAATATGGATCTCGAGAATATGTACTTCCATACGGCAAAAGAAACAATGGGTTTATTGCCAACTGAATTTCCTAGCCATGCCATTACCTGGCATGGCGACATCAGTTCAAGATCTACCGCCTCTAAACTGTTTCCTTTGGTCTTTTGTAAAGGACAAGGTGTAAGCGAACGTTCTGCTATCGTTCGACCAGCTCAAGAACAACATTCGTCGAATTCTTTATAAAATTGGGCCGCAAATGGGTGAAATTGTAATTAAAATATTCGCCGAAAGAGGGGTCATTTGCAAGAACAACCGATGCGGACATGTGACATATATTTTATTTGTACCAAAATTCCCATGCCTCCACTTCAAATATTAAAAGTTTTTTGAAAAAAAAAAAGATAAAAATGCAAAACCTCATGTTCACCCTTCCGTTCTTGTGTCTATTCCTTATTTGGAATTAAATGCGCCTACAATAAGTTTTATATTAACTCTGTTCTTCAATATTCTTAATTAGACCGGTTTGACAATTCTTAAACAGAAACAAGTTATTATTTAAGAGATTCAATTTGTCTAAACCTACACATTTTATAAAACCTCGTATTCTTATTAAATAGTATTTGACTTGGATCGTGAAGATGAGCACTTAAATCCTACCAAATCAATAAAATGGCGATGATAAAGTAGCCAGCGAAATTTTAACGTGTTGTCATAAAATCATAAACCGAGCATAAAACCTTTTATGCAATAATATAATAC
Source organism: Limonius californicus (assembly GCA_014611495.1). Classification (NCBI taxonomy): domain Eukaryota; kingdom Metazoa; phylum Arthropoda; class Insecta; order Coleoptera; family Elateridae; genus Limonius; species Limonius californicus. The sequence continues at coordinate 5,449 of JABXWE010030350.1, forward strand.
GCATTCTGTTTGCACAATTTTTATGATGAACGGAGGATACTATTGCAAGAAATTTATTTTTCACGGTGCTTTCTTGATGAGTAAGTAAAAACATAGGTTTTACCAACCACGATCTTTGCTGAGATATCTCACGTTCCTTAGCGTATATTTACTTAATAAATAGATTGAGCATAGGAATTCATTGTTCATTATAAAATAAAATAACAATGTTAACGTAGACGTGTCATCAACTAGGACAGATGAAACGATTTGTGTTTCATCGTGGTCGTGTTCCCAATGAAACGGCATCCCTTTGGTAGCGTTTGTGACAGCGAAATTCTGGAGAATGCTGGTTTTTTAGAAAGTTCAGATATTTAGAGGTTTTATTTTGCTTTTGCAACTACGTGGATAAATGGAGCACCAGTATGATAAGGCACTAGTAGATATTTTACCTGTTGTAATGGAAAATACATAGGATGTTGAAAAAGTGTTATATATTTAAGGAGCATATAGTACGATCATAAACAAGTCGAAAATGTCTTAATTAATATGTGTTGCCATACTAACCGTTTGCTGAATTCTTGGAAAGTTGTAAACACACAGTTACAACAGCGAATTAATAAGGCCTTGAGCAGAAGATGGCAATTTCGATCATCGAAACGGGTCCTAAACTGGCTTGGAAATAAAAAACCTAGTGGGTACATCCTTCTCGTATGTATAATCTATGATAGTTATTTCTATATCGTACGCAAAATAGAAGTGTTTGTTCATGTCTTTCTATTAGAGAAACAGTAGATGTTAATTTCCTACAATACAGACCAGACGATTCAATAGAACTAGTACAATTAATCGATAACGAAAATATACTTTCTTGGTAAATCTTTTCAAAGTCATAAGTTTACTTTTAACTCTTCAACAAATACCATTTCCATAAAATACTAGGATTACCCAAATTGATTAAGTCATTTGTTTAAATTGTATTTAAAAGTTACTTAGAGTGAAGAATTTCTTCGATTCAACTTGGATTTTGGAATGGTTTTAGAACAAGTGAAGCTTTATTTAGAATTAATGTACTAGTCCAGAGATGAAGAGAGATGTTTCTAGGCTTTATCAATTATAAGAAAGCCTTCGATAAAGGGCAACAAGATCATTTATGAACATCTTACACAAATTTAATCTAAACCTGCAAAGCTTAAACATCATCTATAACCTCTCTACTGGAATCAGCGAGCATTAGTTCAAGCAGAAGGTAAACTTATCGAAGAAATTGAAATTGTACATGACCTAAGACAAGACATTATACTATTCCGCTTCTATTCAACCTGCATTTGGAGACGATTCTCAAAACGGCTTCTCATAATAAAGCAGAAGGCGTTGTGATTAATGGTAAAATAATAAACAATCTCCGTCACGCAGATGATAGTATATATTGTAACCGAAACCGTCGAAATATTACAACATTTTTATCTGCAAATTAATTTATCGAATTAATGTTTAGTAAAAAATTTTATTTTTGATAAACAATAATCGGAGTTACATGAATTAGAATATAGAGATCTTAATTAAAGAAGCCGAAAGCGTAACTAACTATATTCTATTATGCAGAAGCGCATCTGCACTTCTTATCTTTTGCTTATGCTACATAATATTCTAGGAAGCGATGTAAAAGGCATCTCATCTAAGTTTACTAAGGTTACAGAATTTGCACTAACTATGTAAGTAGTGAATATCTACGGATTAGAAACATTAAGAATCAGTTATATGGTGGTGAAAAATGTACATGGCCCTCATATAAATGTAATGGCTGAGCAGGAGCAAATACAAGTGTCCTCTTGTAAAGAATTAGGGACTATTTTAAACGATGAGTGGAGAGGAGAAGCAGACGTAGAACAGAATGGAGCAGGAAAACGTTTATCAAAGCCTTCTGTGCAATCCAGACTTTAATGTTCATCTTCGTGTAAGAATGCTTAAAAGCTATGTTTTTCGGTGTTACTGTTTGGCATGAAAGCACTGGAGGCTTAAACAGGAAAATCGATGCATTTTTAAAATTCAGTCATACAAGCACATGCTGAAGAGTTTGTGGATTGACAGGGGTGTATTGTACTGTATTTTGTATTTTGATTTAGCGAGATCTAGGACACGGTTTTCTAAACATCGCTTTGCACTCAAGCCATAATTGGCCCATTGTACACCCTAACTATGAATTTTCCCAATTTGACGTAGTTCCAACTCCAGTACTGATTTTTAACGTGTCATATATCACTGTGGCACAGGATCTACGGCTTTACTTCTTATCCGGCAGGAGGCGCACTTCAGATTTTTCTCAGCTAGAAATATTTCACGTCCTCGCTTAGAATCGAACCCACATGCAATGGATTTATAGGCAAGTACACTAACCACTACACCATCGAAACGAGGACAGGGTTAGAAATGAAGAAGTGTTCGCAGAATGCGCAAGGAACGAAAGGTATTCAAGTCGGTGAAAATGAGAAAACTCGTATACTTTGAATACAAATGTATAGTGGAAACTATTAAATGAAACTAGTGACTTAGGTAAAAATACAAGACTCACGGGGTTTCAAACGGAGAACATCATGGTTGAGTACTCCACACTCTTGGGATGGCAAGTCAACCGCATTCCTTTTCCGTGCTACCGAAGAGCAGTATATTGTATAAATATAGTGATCTTTGGTGCTACTATGTACAAGTTTCAAACTGTTATGTCGGTCGCCAGTTTTTGGTAAGCGGTGTTTATAGAAGACGAAGTTTACTGTCTTCTAACATTATGCTAAACAATTAAAATTGGTTACAGCGTTTTGGTATTAATATGATTTTAAAAAAATTAGATAAACCTCAACGCTTGGGTTGTGTGTAATTTCCCTACATTACAATTTTGCGGATGTTGTTTATTAATAAAATATGCAATATGTACGAGAGGGTGGTTCATCATTTATTGTCCCTGATATAGAAGCAAATGACTTAGGTATTTGCAACAACTTTACTTCTCAGCATAATCCCCTAAACGTTAACACTCTTAGTATTACAATGATGTAGAGCTTGAATGCCTTTAGAAAAAAAAACTCTTTTTCCTGCACTGCAAACCATTCAATCATAGCAGCCATCACCTCTTCATTGCCCAAAAAAGCCTCCGAAGATGTTCTTTTAATTTGAGGAACACGTGAAAGTCACTGGGGGCCAAATCTGGCGAATATGGGGGCTGTTCTTCAAATCCAGCATTGTGGATAGCAGCCATAGAAACACAGCTCTTGTGAGCGGGAACGTTGCCTTCGTGGAACAGAACCCAGCGTGTTTTTTCAGGCTTGTGTTGCTTTACAACTTCACAAACTTTTGGTATGAGTTTTGCGGAATAGACTCCCGTTCTAGTGTGACAACGTGGTAAATAATCAACAAGAAGAACTCCCTCACAATCCCAAAACACTGTTGCCGCTATTTTGCTGGCCTATTAAGTCAGGTTTCATCTACAGTTACAAATATTTCCAAAAATCCATCCACATCCTTGTCCATTAATTTCAAATTGCTCGTAGCAATTCTGATCAGGTGACAATATTTTCAGAATTCATGGTGCGCAGATTTTTTTCGTAGCCAATTCCTCGATCAAAATTTTCTCAACCCTTCTATAGGAAAAGCTACATGTCTCAGCAATATATTTGACCGTAATTCTCCGATCACTCAGTACGATATTATGGACCAAATCAATATTTTCTTGAGTTACAACAGATTTTGGTGGTCCAGCACCTGGTGCATGTTGGCAGGACTTGTTTCCTATTTGGGAATCGCGATACCAATCCTTAATTACTTGATATGACCAGATAGAATCACCCAACACTCCGTACATGTCATTATAAATTTTCTGCCTTGATAAATCCTTCCTAAGAAGATATTTTATCACAGCCCTTGTCACGAATTTTTCCATTTCTACAAAATTACCAACACCATAATAATATTAAATGTCTTACTTTTATAAACAAGGAGATAGGCAAAAAATTATTGATTTATTGCTAAATGCCTTCTACGTTACGGACAATAATTGATGAATCGTCCTCGTAGGAAGACCTCATGGTAATGCTGTTACGATGACAATAAGCAATGCTTATTCTATTTAATTATCGGGTACGATAGCAGTATTAATAAAACTTTAACCAGAAAATCGTTCATATATCTCGCAAAAGGTTTGTTTACCAACTCATGTTGATTAACATTGTTCTTCTAGTTTGTGATCGTAATATATCCTCCTCGATGATCATATATTTTCAACTCTCTCCATTTAAAAAGATATGCTTATTTGGAATTCATTCTATTGAAAACGTGTTAATAAAATAAGCAATGGTTGGATATCGTACGGTTTATTAATTTTATTTATAATATTAGGTAGGTGGTGATTAGTACCATTGTTAATTTACTTCTATGCTACTTCTAGAGAGTTTATTAAATTGTGAGCCTCGTTAAGCTTCTTTAGGATAACTGCAAATTGAAATTGGCAATAAATTGGCAAAAGTTATATAAAGGGTTTTCCAATAAGGGCGGGTCGATGTTGAAATGGAATAAAACAAGCTGTGTGTGAGGTATTAACGAAATTCTTTTTTTATTGGAAAGGCCCATGTATGGCATTATGTATGGAATATAACATCGTTCAAATGTCCTCCGCGGCTTCTCACGGTGGCACGGATCCGAGTGGTCCAATTTTCAATGACTCTGCCGCATAGATCCGGCTAAATTTGAGCGATGGCATAGGTTATGTTGGCTTTAAGGGCATCGGTCGATTGCGGCTTATTGGCATAGACCTGCGACTTCAGGAAACCCCACAAGAAAAAGTCTAGCGGGGTCAAATCGCACGATCTTGGTGGCCAATTCATGTCACCTCTGCGAGAGATAACTATACCCTCAAATCGTTCATGCAGAATGTCCATCGTGGCGTCTGCTGTGTGGCACGTAGCCCCGTCCTGCTGGAACCACATGTCGTCTACCTCCATATCGTTCAATTTGGGCCAAAAGAAATCGGTTAGCATCGTTCTGTAGCGCTCGCCGTTGATGGTGATGGCCTCACCAACGTCATTTTCAAAAAAGTACGGACCAATGACGCCGCCGCGCGCCGGCGCCCCGGCCCAAAATCCGCACCAAACAGTAACTTTTTGTGGATGCATTGCCACCTGGTGAACCTCGTGTGGGTTGGCGTCGTCCCATATACGGCAATTTTGCTTGTTAACATAGCCATTCATCCAAAAATACGCCTCGTCGCTAAAGATGATTTTTCGGCCAAAATTGGGGTCCTCTTCCAAACGCTCCGAAGCCCAGTCAGCGAACAAACGGCGTTGTCTATGGTCATTAACTTTGAGTTCCTGGGTCAGTTGGATCTTGTACGGGTGTAGGCCCAAGTCCCGACCCAAAATTCGCCAAGTTGAAGTCTGCGAAAGGCCGAGTTCTTGTGCACAGCGAGGAATTGACTGCCTCGGGTTCTCCTGTACACTTTCACGGACCGCGTCAATGTTTTCGAACGATCTGGCGTTCCTTTGACGTACGGGTGTTGGCTGATTGTTTACCGAGCCGGTTGTCTCGAATTTGACCACCAAACGTTGGAGAGTCGACTTTGAAGGGCCACCGCGTCTGCCGTAAAACGGGCGCAACGTTTGCACTGACGAACACTCATTTTGATATTAAAGTTTTATCATTTGGACGTGCTGCTCAATCGTGTAACTTGGCATGGTGATTTGGCATCAGTGACTGAATAATAAACACCAGATTAGACAGACGCCACCAAAACAACATGGCCGCCACAGGCTGCCAACATCGACCCGCCCCAATTGAAAAACCCTTTATAACTACATTCCAATACTATCCTTCTTTATAAAGATTTTACTTATATAACTTCCACAAAACTCCATTCTTTTATATTATTAGCAGAGCAGAAAATAGGGCAAATGTTATTTAAGCAGGACATTTGAACATGTAATAATACAACTTACAAAGTAATTAGGTTTCGCACTTTACATAATTTTTCTTGCCGACGAAACATGTAAACTGTTTTAAAAATATGCGAAAATGTAGTACCTTTGCGAGTAATGTTCGTTATAGTGCCAACATTTAGAAATTCTCGAAGCATCTGTTGTTAAAAACTAATTTATATCCATAATTAGCATTGGCTTACATACTTGATAAAATACAAAACTCTAAATTACAAAATTAAAACTTTTGCTGATCAACATATTACAGGCAATCACAATAAAATACTCCACCAAATTTGTGACACATAGGCATTGATTATTTCAGTTATGGTTTGCTTTTAGATTTAAAAAAGAAAAGACAGTTGGGAAAATTAAAATGTTGTTCATATTAAATGGCTCCATTACATTTTAGTGTCAGACTAGACTTATGCAAAATATAAATATTGTATACGTATATGAATAGCGAACTAGAACATGAATTGTTGAAATAACAATGGTTTGGTTACAAACAGTAAAGTATAAAAGGCTGTTTTCAGCTGATGATTTTGTCAATGTTAAAAATGATCATTATATTGTATAAGCAATTATCATTTTATCTAAATCTTGAAAAATATGAGCGAAGGTATCACATAGAGAAATATGTTTATCCAGTGTTTATACGAGTACAAATTTGTGTAATATGTACTACATAGTAATTTATTCTGTTACTTTATTAGCAATATAATTTTGTGTCATACATTTTAAGGTTGTGGTTATATTGAATAACAACTCTACTAGTAACGGTAAACTATGTACCACATAAAATTTTTACAGGACCTAAATATATTATTTGCCTTTTTCGCAGTGCTTCTAGTTATACAAAAATAATAAAAATAAGTCAAAGCAATGCAAAAGGCGAACCGCTATTACAATCAAGACAATCTCTGTCCTTTCCAGGACGTTTACTTCCGTTCTCTTCACTTTTCTCCGTCACGTTTCTCTCTTCGAAGCTACAACTACAGCCCAACGTCGAATCCGAACTTTGAATTGCTAGAAAAAGTTTAGGGTATAGAGATCTACTGTTCTATGTTATATTTGGTTGGCGAAATATGACAACGAAGACCTGCAACTTAATGTGGGTTCTAAACTACAGAAGTGCAATGTAGTTGATTACTATAGCGGTTTTACGGGGTATTTGAAGTATTTAATCATCAAGCAATATTCTAAGAATATAGGCAACGCATACTGAATCGTTAGTATTCTTCCCTAAGTTGTCCAATAAAGAGATGATTTAAAAAGAACGTACTTAAATTTTTAGCGCGAGTCGAACAAATCCCCGCCACTACTAATTTCACGTTATCATCTTTAGCTCTATTTCTTTATGGAAAAAGTAGATTATGTATTTTTTTCTCCATTGCATTTGATCATCTTGCGTAATTTATAGTATTGGTTATTTTTTAGTATTATTAGGTTTGTGTGTTAAATTATGAATATGCTCGTATGTATATATTGCCGTATAGAATACTGTCGTCTGTAAAAATAGATAACGGAAAGTAGAGATCCGAAAACAGGGCGTTGTGGCATGCTATACTTATGTATATTTGATACTGGTTCTTAGAGTTCGCTGCTCAGTTTATTTTTATTATTATTCGCATTGGGTGTGGTGCTAGATCTACTGAACGGAAGTTCTATCGGCTTATTGTGGCCCATTGATGATCTACTCCATCAAGCTTGTTCTCTCAATGAATTTGAGGATGTCTTTGATGGGCACTTTTGTTATGTCTTCCGGTTTCGTGACTGCTCCCCGAAGTGTAGATGTCGCCTAACACCCAGAGCTGGACATTTACATAGAATGTGCAGCCGTGTTTCCTCCTTCTCATAGCAAAATCTACATGAGGGGTCTTGTTCTACCTAAATTTTGTTGAGGTTCTTCCTCAGACGGCAGTATCCTGTGAATAGTCCTGTTATGAGTCTCAATCGTTTCATGCTCAGTTGTAGCAGTTCTTCCGTTTGTTTCCTGGGTTGAGGGGTTCCTTACAATCACACGTAATTGCCTCAGTCCTTTCTGATTTTCCGTATATGGGATCTGGACCTACAAAAGGCCCTCTTCTTTTTGATTGGCCAGCTGATCTGCCTTCTTATAGCCTTCAAAGCCTTCATGACCTGGCACCCATTCCAGAGAGACGCGATTCTGTTCTGCCAGTCTTATAAGTAATTCTATGCATTGTAGTACTACTAGAGATTGTACACCTTCAAGAGGGTTTCATGACGCTGGGCTGTCCGACATGATGTATATTTGTCTGTTTGAATAAGCTCTCTGCATCATCATGTACGCACAGATAGAGATTGCGAGTACCTTATCCTGAAAGACGGTAGTGAAGCATCTCAGGTTTATTCTAATACATTCCCCAGTAGTTGCCTCAAAAGTGACCGCATCCGACCCGTTGGCTGTTTTGGATCCATCCGTATACCAGCTCTTGTTTCTTCTCCACTCCGCCTCTCGCTGGAATCACTACCGTAAGAGGCTCCCTAAAGATGAAGATATTGCCGATTCTGTCAGTATGGAAAGACCAGAAATAATATGATTAGAAAACTGGCGGACTGTAGGTACTTGGGCAGAATTAGCTGGTATACTAGCAATAGCATTACAATGAATAGTATTATCCACAACAGAGTAGTGAATACCGTCATGGAATAAAAGTGTTGATGTAAGGGAGCTTACAGGGATAGCATTTGTGTCTAGAAGATCTTGTAAATGGAACTCTTTGAAATACTGATAGTAGCCGAATGTTGGCGGGCAGACTGAGTTGGATTTAGAGATACTATTTTCCTAGCTTCAGTTTGAACGGTTTCATGTAATAGTCTAGGTGACCGACTTTTTATTGGATACAGAGCCAGGTTCTCTAAATTTAGCAATCTATTGTGTGAATGTATGGGTGTACTATCAGCGGTCTTCTTCCACAGTGATTTCGTTTTGTAAATGAAAGTATTTTTCTGTTGCTTAAGCCTACGTGTAAACAATTTTTCTGAACAAATATGCAAATGTTTTAATTATATTTGTGATCGTGCTTAGCACCTGCATGGTGTTGAAGTTTGGTGTATCACGAATAACGTAATTTAATACTTGTAAGACGAGAAAGCTGGAGGCAAACGGCTGAATAGGTAGTTAACTATTTTATTAGAATGTGGAGGATCGTTTCGGCGCTTTACAACTTCGTGTTTGGTGCGGTTAGCTGTCTTATTTTATTTTTCATATATTTGGGGTGGAACATTTCAAAATGAACGCTTGATATAATTTGTTTTAGATAATGTAGAAGCCGATGCGATAAATATTGGAAGGTTATAGAATTTCTACTCCGTTTAATTAATTATTTAGAAGCTTCGAACGCAACCTTACATACTGTAGTGCAAAATTAAGCTGAAAATAAAACTCCCTGGGGTTTTGCAAGAATTATGAGTTAGTTGTAACGTTACTGATCAAAAAATGTATGGTTTGCAGAACTTACTTAGAAAAAACCTTATAATTTGTATAAAATAATGCGTTATCTTCATAGATAGACAGATAGCTAGATTATATGTGTTGTTATCTTATGTTGTTCACGAATAGAAATATTTGACATTAGGTGTTTGGTATGCATATAAAGTCGCGGTAAAATTTAGTATCATATATACTTCTGTAGCGGGACGAGTTTCATTGAACTTCAGCTTTTATACAACCCAATTATTGTTGTGTGTGATGTTACTGTAGGTGATTCATTACACCGAGTGACATGTGTGGTTAATTTTCCGCAACTTGGTAGGAAAATTTAGGTTCACAAATTACTTTTGGACGTGTTCATATTTGCATAGACATGTGTAAAGCTCTCCACTGATGCTTTAAATTCATCGAATGAGTTTTTAGCAATAAATTTTCCTATAAAATCGGGGGCGTATGTTTTTAAGGTTCAGTTCCTTTCGAAGCTATAGTTTGGATTATTTTATTATAGTTTCATAACTTTGTGTAAATTTACTTTTATAGGAGGCATACATTTAGTAGCACATAAAACGCTGTTTTTGTCTTCCTGTCATAGTCATAGTTTCCATGATTAAGCTCCTTTTTTTGATCTCACTGTTCATAGTTGTAATTCTATCAGTATCAGTGATTGGGCATTTTACGAAATGCTCGAATTATGCAGGTTGCTTGTGATATATGCTTTCATTTCCACTGAGCCTTTGGCAGAATTATGTTTTTGATCTCGAGAACTCCAAAAAGGTTTTCCCTCTCCTCCCGTTACCCTGCATGTGTGTGACGCTTCACTTTTACGAATTAATGAATCAATACTAGGAAAATTGGTTGTACCGAGTGTATTGAAAAGGTTATTTTCCTGGAACTAGCGAGTAAAAAATGTTAATATAATTTTATCTTCGATCATCTCGGAGTTTTGATTTTTATTTTCTTATCATTTGGAAATAACTCTAAACATAATCCTTCTAACATGTTTGATGAATCAAGTATTGCATCTTACTGTGGTTGAAATTTTGACTATTTTGACTATTTATACTGAAGATATTCTTTGAAATAAATTGTTGTTACTTAGGAGTCATACTTATCACGCCTGGCTGCAGCAAATTATTATATACTCGTAGAACAGAACATGCTGCAAACAATAAGTATTGGCAATTTTAATAAACTAGTTGCGCTATATATGGAGAAAATATACAAGGGTTATAGTAAACGAAAAATGGTATACGAACCCTATCCGATTCCAAATCGTTTAGGAAAAAAATTCCTTTTTACAAGCCACGACCTGCTTGTTTAACTGATTAGTCCCTTATCCGTCCTGGGTAATTTATTAAAGTCCCGAATACTTCGTGATTCTTAAGGAATGTAAATTTTTGGCCACTTGGCGCTAGTTACTCTCGGATACATTTATTATTTTGGCAGTATTTGAATAAAACACCTGAATTCCTCTCTGGCCGCATATCAAATTATGTTTATCTCTAACTTGATTTTACATGCTTTGTCAATTCCTCCGCATTTAATGCTTGCCAAATATATAGTTATAAGTACTGCAGTGGAAGTGCTCATTGTTCAGTTGCTATGTACGGGCATCGCTATCCTAACATAAGAGTGCCTGATCCCAAGGATGTTATAGAGACTGGATGTGGCATTGCACACTGTGTAACTTCCTGATGCCAAACCAGAATACAACTGATGTCCCACTTCACCAACCAGTTTTATAAATACTTTTATTCTTATTAAATTTAAATTCATAATTTTGTGGCAAAACTCTGTGTCATTCAAATAGTACCCTGTGTGGCTGTTGAATGCTACAACTCTTCAAAGAAAAAAATCGGTAATGTGCATTACTTTCGGTATATTTGGTGTCCGTAAGTAGCTTCACAATAGCGTGCACATGCCGTATCCATTCTCTGTAACATCCTTGGTCTGATCCAAGTGTTATTCGAACACCATTAAGATCTCCACGGGAAAGTGGAATACTTCCCAGTAAAAGCTTTATACTTGAACGAAAAGCTCGCCAAGGTGTGCCCTCCTGAAAAAATGCCATAAAAAATTCAAAGTGTTCAGCCAGCTGATTATGTTTCAACGCTAAAAGTTTGCAATTAACTAAATAACCATCGTATACAGTACAAATACAGTTTGTTCATGGATGAATCACAGTTCACTACTCATAGAGTAAACAACTTTTATATCACTCAGCACCGATTTGATATTAATGTGTGGAGTGGTACGATTAATAATCTATTGATTGGTCCATTAGTCCTGGGAGGTCGTCCTAGGGGGAAAAAGATCTATAGGTCTTACAAAAATCACTTACCAGACAGTTGGAAGAAGTCCCTTTGGATTTGCGATAGAATGTATCCAAGAATATTGGCGCCCCTTCCCGGTTTAGTCATGATAATTATAAGAAATTTTCCACTTCAGTATTGTTGAGATGGCGAACGTGGTATACAGAAATTGTCATCGAAATCACCGGAATGACTTCCTAGACGTTGGCTACAATCTTTATTTGATGAAAGAAGAGTCTAAACGCGGAGGTCAGAGGTGACTTTCTCTGAGAATTTTGTAAACGAATATCGACCTTCCAACTACCTACTTAGAAAATAAACCCATTTTTTATTCAAATAACGTAAATTACCCTAAAATAATCTACAGCCGTATACTACAATCCCATAATAGGCAACTAAAGTAGTTATTTGCTTATGATCTGGTGACCCAAATTTTTGATAAGGCTTGGCTATAGAACGACAAATCGTATGTCTATAATTGAAATATACTGTTTATAACATTTATTACAACATTTATTAGATATTAAAATGTAGTTATGGTACTTCAAAGAAGTTTACGCTCAAAACGAAATACAGACCGTATTAGCACATTGAGAATTATTGTAGACTACAGCGCAAACGCTAGAAAGGCAAAACAAGATACCTTTAAACTTCATCGATTTCAAACAAGCCTTTTAGCGAGTAGATCGAGAAATAATGTGGAAGATATTGCAAAGATATGGAATCCCAACAAAGTACATCAAAATAATAAAAATATTCTACAAAAACTATACGGCGTAAATCATACATAATGGAGAGTTAACGGAACAAATAAATATAGAGAGCAATGGACACGCAAGGCTGTGTATTATTGCCAACACTATCACTAATATTAGTGGAATGGGTCAAGGAAAGGGTAACAAAGAACAACACGTGCCGAAAAAAGCCGAAAAATTATAAAAGAAACACAAAAGATTGGATTAAATATAAACACCAAGAAGACAAAAATAATGAAAATAAATACCGAACGAGAGATGGGAAGATCCAAAGAACGAGAAGAAATAAAGAATCTACACAAATTCTGCTACTTGGGGAATATAATAGACAGTAATGGAGAAATAGAGGAAGAAATAAATACAAGAATAAGTAAAGCACAAAGCGCGTTTTATATGTTAAGGAAAGCCTGGGGGTCAAATGAGCTAACAATAAATACAAAAATTAGAATATTCAACTCGAACATAAAGAGTATACTATTATATCCGACAGAAACATGGAAATCAAGAAAGAAACTACACAGAAGGTATAAAACTAATAAACAAATGCCTGAGGAAAATCTTAACCTTGAACCAATCAAGAGCCTATAATAAAAACGATAACTAGAAGAAAATAGAAGTTCATTGAACATACCCTACGGAAAGACGAGAAAGACATAACAAGACAAGCACTAGACAATCAGTCAACTGGCAAGAGAAAACAAGGCAGACTAGCAGATATGTGGAAGAGAAGTGTAATCCAAGAATTAGAGATGAAAAGGATGGCATGGAAAGAAGTAAGAAATAGAGATGGATGGAGGGGGGTTGTAAAGGCCCTATGGTCCGTGCGGAGGCAAGAGGATTATACTAAGTTAGTACTTAAAATGTAGTTACGTTACTACAAAGATATTGTTTACTCCAGATTATAATATTCAGTATCGAATGTATAACAATGCATCAGCAGAAAATATGATATATGTAGAAGTTATAATGGATCCATTATATCCTAAATGCTGAAAGTTAAACTGAAATATTTACTTCGATACACAGAAAATCCCTACCCCAAAACGAATTTTATAGGGACGCTCCTGCATTTCTTCTTCTTCTTCATCTCTTACTAGACGTAGCGATGTCCTCTCATATGCCTATGTTGCGCGTTTTAAAGTACAACAGACATAGAGAACCTACAGCTTAACGTGGGGTCCGAACCATGGGAAGTGTAAACACTTTTACTCCAGAAAATATTTACTAGGCAGAATACCTTGCTGGTTTGCTAGTGCCTAGCGAGGAAGAACGGCCGTTAAAAATGATGATGTTCCGGTACTGGGAATTGAACCCAGGACCTTAAGAGCAGAAGTCTAACACGCTAACCTCTAGCACACGGCCGCCTCCTCCTACATTTAGATTTAATATCAAATCATTCATAGCTTACCATTTAACCTAACTTTTTAATCCTCGTCAAAGCTTACCAATTTTTCTTCTTTAACATCTGTCTTCTGAAAACGTATTTTTATATGTAGAAAACTTCTTTTAAAGTATCCTGTTATCATTTTATGGACTTCTTTATTTACTTTGAATATTCTTATTATTTTAGGCATCGAACAAAAATTCCAAATTAGTGTTACCTAGACAGAATAAGGTACCTTGTACAGATTTATTAATTAAATATCTTAAAATAACAGAATCTGTCTAGGTTTGTTAAGTTAAGTTCGAACATTTACATTTATTAGATGTGAAAAGCGGATGTGATGTTATGCATTAAGACAAATATTTTGTGTTCTATAATAAATATTAATTCTACATATTAATGAAATGTTACAAACTTTAAGATTCTTCTCGAATCGTCCTCAAATACTTTATCGCTGGAGACCCTCCTAATACGCTTCTTTTTCCTTATTTTACATCTGTTGTATAATAAGTATATAAGTATTTAAAATGATTCGTAGTTGGCAACATGACAATTATGCCAAAAAAGAAATTTTACCTCTTAAGCCATTATATTTGTCTACAGACTCTGGAATGTTGTCACGGACCATGACCTGAGTTCCGGTAAAATTACACGAGTTTCAGAACCTACTGTAAACTATAATGTTAGGAGAATTTCTACAACAGTCAGAGCTGCTTGATAATAATATCAAAATAATATTGATGCATTTTTAAACAAAATTGATTGCTATATTTTGTAAAGCTTAATTTATAAAAAAACAAAGACTAAAAATGTATCGACAAAATTAATACTGTTAATGCAAAATAATAATTAAAGTTATATAACTATTAATAACAAATATTTTAGGGCGTGAGCTGTAACGTTATCGCTTTTCTATACGTTTAACATATTTGTCATCACTTTTTTGTTGATTATCACCGCACAAAAAGGAAATAAAATTAGATTTCATAGGCCATTGTTAGGTAATTGCTATTCTAATCTATAGCGTCCTGTAATTCCATATCAGTTCCCTGCATCGGTTTTTTGTTATCTCCTGAAAAGGATATCCCCAACCATTTCATTACCACACCAATCTCCGAAAGACACACAGATCTTACTCAAAAACGATAAATATTTACACGATTAGTTAAAAGTCCCGTATATCTAGAAAAGCATATAAATTACACCTAGACACGGCTTATTTAGCGCTTAGTATAATGTAGATAATGAGTAATTAACAAAAAAAGGTTCAGTTATGCTATTTCATTTTGAATTAAATTAAGGAGCATTTTCTGCTGTCGCATTAGTCTATAACAATAATATTACACTATTTTCACTAAAACAAACCAGCAAGTTATGGAATTACGATAGCTGAATTATAACATTTATTTTTAAAAATAGTAGGCTTTGAAAAATATTAAACAATAACCAACATCGGCTCATATTAGTATGGCTTGTTGTAAGCTGCCTTCAAAACAATTTATATGAAAGTCATTCTTGGGTGTGTTGTATATATTTAACAGTATTTTTTCCTCTAAGGAATTGGAGATAATGCAAACTATTGCCGATTTAAGCCTCCAATTCAAGAAAATTATATTAAAACCACCATCATGGTGAATTGAATGCTTAAGAGAATAAAGTGGATAAGAAAGTAATAGACGCAGCGACACATAGCATTACTTAATGGAGATTTTAAGGTCACACCATGAGACAAACCGACAACTGATCCAATAAGAAACGGCAGTTCTGGAGAACTACATGACAGCCGTAACTCAGATGGGCAAATCATATTAAAAGATGATCAGCAGGTCTAGGATACAAGCGTAGTACATGTACCAGAGAAAATTGGAGATAAACAGGGGAAGCATTTGTTCCCAAATAGAGAGTTAAAAGAAAAAGAAGAAGAAGAAAATATTGAAAATCTGTATAAATAATATTATCCGTACCCTATTTGGGTACCATTATTCTTCTTCTTGAAGTACCGTGACCGTTATCGATCGTTGGTTATCATGCTGGATACCATATTCACTATCATGGTCTTATTAACAGCTGATGATGATACCAACTCAGATGGGCAAATCATATTAAAAGATGATCAGCAGGTCTAGGATACAAGCGTAGTACATGTACCAGAGAAAATTGGAGATGAACAGGGGAAGCATTTGTTCCCAAATAGAGAGTTAAAAGAAAAAGAAGAAGAAGAAAATATTGAAAATCTGTATAAATAATATTATCCGTACCCTATTTGGGTACCATTATTCTTCTTCTTGAAGTACCGTGACCGTTATCGATCGTTGGTTATCATGCTGGATACCATATTCACTATCATGGTCTTATTAACAGCTGATGATGATACCAACTCAGATGGGCAAATCATATTAAAAGATGATCAGCAGGTCTAGGATACAAGCGTAGTACATGTACCAGAGAAAATTGGAGATGAACAGGGGAAGCATTTGTTCCCAAATAGAGAGTTAAAAGAAAAAGAAGAAGAAGAAAATATTGAAAATCTGTATAAATAATATTATCCGTACCCTATTTGGGTACCATTATTCTTCTTCTTGAAGTACCGTGACCGTTATCGATCGTTGGTTATCATGCTGGATACCATATTCACTATCATGGTCTTATTAACAGCTGATGATGATACCTTTCAAAATCGGTTGATAAATAACGGAGATATTTACCAAAATGTATTCAATTGAAAGTGCCAATATTCGAACCGTATCAACGCCTGCTCGAATATTGGCACTTTCATTTGAATATATTTTCGTAAATATCTCCGTTATTTATCAACCGATTTTTAAAAACTTTTTTTTGTTGTATTCAGCATAAAGAAAGCTATCAGATAAGGGGTACTTTGCTATTTGAAATTTTAAAGTTTCAGTTGCTAGGGCTTATTTTTGGGGACCGCGGTAGAGTAATGGCCTCAGCGCTTGGCTTCGGAGTTATTCTACCAAAGTCGCTCAGGTTCGAATCCTGAGCACTGCACTTTCCCAGGGTGTTTGTGGTGTCTGGGGCATGGGGTTTTTTAAGGGTGGGGCATGTTAGACCTGTGAATAGCACGAAATGTGCTGAGCCGGGATAAGCTGGGAGGGATGGGAATCTTTCCACGATTCTTTAAAAAAAAAGGGCTTATTTTTCTCAACGGTTTTATGGAATTTATCCGTTACTTTTGGGAAGCACTGTATAATACAGTTTGAGTGCTTCACGAGCCAAATCCCACACACAGTACTGAAAAGCCATCATAGCTGCTTTGGTACCAGGAACCTAAAAAAATGCAATTTTCTAAACTAACAACCTTAATAGTTTTTTAGAATTGAAATAATTATTCTAAAATGAAAAAAAATATAAATGGTCGACAGACCCATTCTTTCACAACTATAAACTATTGGAAATCAGTAATCCTTTATCTGTATTACGAATTACTATAAACACCAAAAAATTTATTATTAGGCTACCTAATGCATATTTCAGAACCTCATTAGCATTGTTATCGATTAATCGATTATTGTTTTAGGTAATAACAGGATTGCCTTTCAGTATTAGTAATTCATGTTATGGGCTTATTGTAAATTATTTAATTCGGTTGTATTTTACAACGATTTTAAACATAGACGTGATTGACATCAGAATTATTGCTTTGACGATGATATCATCACGCTAGAATAACATAATTATGATAATTCGGAATCGCATTAAAACGTGTTTTTCGTTGGTAATGCTACGAAAAATTTGGAATACCCCAAGAAATAATACGGCGTACTAAAGCCATACTACAAGGACGTCAGATAGTAAAAGTTTTTTTACATTTACGGCAGGTCTGCGGAAAGGCAATTGCTTGTCTCCTTTGCTGTTTAATTTGGTGTTAGAACAATTTATGCGAGCATTTTCCAACAAAAGTGGCACGGCAAATCACATCAACTGTTAGCTTGCGCGAACGATGTAACAGGAAGCACTGAAAATGTGAACAAGAGTCAATGAAGCAAAATTGTTTTGATGGTGATAAAAGAAATGAAAAGATAAATATCGTAGAACAACCTTTGGATTATGCCGTTTCTAAGGACTACAGTTAGTAAATTACGAATAAAGATTTGATTAATGAGAACAGTAATGTAGAAAAACATCAAACTAATTACTAGGAAATAACATAATTAGAAGGCAGAGAACAGTCTTCTGAGATTGCAGGAGTCATTTTATCCATCTCTAGTTAAACAAATTTTATCACAAGTAAGCGTGGTAAACAAGTACGTGTAGTTCTTCAGAAGGAATAGGTAAAGGTTCGCTCGTCGTTTTCTTATCCATAGCAACGCTTCTCTTAGTATTAAGCGTTGTAGAATTAATTATTTATGTATGTGATTTTGTGGTTACTATCAGAACCTTACTAAAAGCGGTATAATTGGAAATACCCACTGATGGAAGTGACGAGGATCAAGCACTAAAGTAAAAATGTCGAAGATACTACGACGTTTATTCTCAAAAATTACACAATGTAACAACACTTCTGTTTTTCAATGTTTCGTACATAATTTAGGTATGCTTGTTACAGCGGTGTAATTGGTTTTGGGGCTTCCATCATGGTTTTTCGAAGTTTGAAAATAACTTAAGGTTCTCATCAATTCTTCTGAATTTTACTAATTAGGAAGAGTATAAAACTTCGCGTATATTCTATTTATAATTTAGTATAGATTGTATAGATGTTTGCTGACCATATTTGTGGAAATGGCTCTGCGAAAAAAATTTTCGAAATGTACTAGAACCTGCATGCTTTATTCCGCTCCCGCTATATCTGTGCCTACTACATTGGTCCAACACAGGAAAAACACAAGATTGCAAGCCGCACACAATTCTTTATAGCATACCGTGCTTATTTTGGAATGCCTATGGGTGATCAGGATAAATCATGGGCCCCACATAACAGCTGTGGTAGCTGCAGATCAACTCTAGAAGGATGGCTACGTGGCACCAGGAAATCTATGCCGTTTGTGGTTCCGAGAATATGGAGAAAACCGCCCAACCATCACGATGACTGTTGCTTTTGCATGGCGGAAATTTCAAAGTCAAAGTCTAAGGAAGGTTAACTGTTGTTTATTCAAGTGTTAGTATTCAGTTACACACAGTGATGAACTGCCTGTTCCTACCTCAACTCAATCAGCTGAAGCTACTGCGTACTGCTGCGTACGTATGCTTCAGATATCGAGTCATCGGATGAACTTGGCCAGGACTTCGATTTCGAGGCACCGAATGTATCGCTTTATTTCCCTAATCAACAAGAACCTGATGACTTAGTACGTGATTTAGGTCTCACTAAATCAAATGCAGAGCTCTTGACATCAAGCCTGTAAGAGTTGAATTTATTACATCCTAGCTGCAAAACATTGAAGCGCCGAAAGAGGCATAAAGCTTTTGCAACATTCTATGTAGTCACAGTCCACTGTGATGTTTGTGGTCTTTTCAATGCCATTGGCATTGTTCACAATCCTGAAGAGTGACGGTTATTCATTGGCAGCTCTAGAAGAAGCTTCAAAGCTGTTTTGCTCCATAATGGAAACCGCTTTCTATGAAGGCATTCATCTAAAGGAAGACTACAAAAACATGAACTGGTGACTTTAAGATGCTGTGATTTATTCTTAGTTTGCAAGATGATTTTAGAAAGTATTCATGCTTTCTTTGTCTATGGGGCAGTAGAGCTGTAGTCGGACAGTTTGTGGAAAGAAAATGGCCAGTCAGACAAGATCTGAAACCTGGTGCGCACAATGTGATTAATCAAGCTTTGATACTTGTAGAAAAGATCTTGCTACCGCCTCTTCATACTAAGTTGAGTCTTGCGAAACAATTTGTAAAGGCATTAGATCCAACTGGTGCAGCGTTATACAGATTATTTCAAAACTGTCAGACGCAAAAGTACCAGCCGGTATAATTATTGGGCCACCGATTAAAGTTATGTTAGCATGTGTTGGTGGATAAAATGTGCTGTTGACAAACGTGCATGGATAGCTCTCATACATGTCGTTTATGGGCAACAACATGAGGAATAATTACAAAGAACTAGTAGACAACTTGATTGTACATTCATTAACACCTGGGATTTTTTAGACGAAATTTCCATCAGGACATTCTAGCAGTGGAGAAGAGATACCATGGCAGGTGAGATGCAGCGGTGATGGGAAAACGTTGTAGCTCTTTAAAAAGTGTTTATTTTGTTTTATGCTTGTGATGTAAGATAAATAACAATTATTATTGTTATTATTTATGAGGTACATTTCTTATCTGCTAAGCATTATAGAGATTAAACATTTATCTCTTTGTTACGGAAATAGCCGCTAAAATACGAAATTCCTTCTTTTTTTATTTTTCGACCGAACCGTTGGTGTAACAAAGCAATTAATATCATATTCAGATTCAGCATATTCAAATATATGAAGTAACATCATAAAATGAATGTTGTATTGAGTTATTAACCCGATCTTTATAAATTAATTAGAAATTCTGGGAAAAATGTAAATAATACTAATATGTCGTATGTCATACTGAACCTATTTCTTCGATTGGAAGTTATAAACTATTTGTTATTTAAATTCTTGTTAATAATTCATAAAGTTATTATTTTTGATGGCCACTAAGTTTGTCATCTATGAAATGTGAATAAATACATCGATTTTTAGTAACGACATTTTTGTGGCTCCTACACCCTTAAACAATAGAAACGGATATATATTTTTTTCGATCCTAACACACGTCCTAATTTGTTCCTTCAATATACAAATTTTCCATCCATTAAATTCGTTAATTTACGTATTAATTTTCAAAACAGGAAGATCGTTACGATAATGCATTATGCATAAGCGACATGCTTCATATTGGTATAATTATGCCCTATTTCAAGCGGTGTTTTATTTTCTACAGGAAAATACCAGCTCTCCAACATTTACAACCTATATTCGAGTGTGTACGAATTATCGACTTTTCCCAGACCACGCTAATATTATAAGCCAGTTTTCCGCTTTAGTGCTTGTACTTTTTCGTGCTAGTTGGTCATTCATCAAATAAGCGAACAACGAAATTGAGCTCAGATAGGTATATCAGACAAACCACGGATAAATTTCAGTTGAAAATGTAGTAATCACGCTTTTCGCCAATTCTGACATCTGCTAATTATTGATATGTAGTTTACTGAAATATCCCATTTTCACTTTAAATATGCCCTTCCAACAGAGACATGATATTTTACAAACCATATTGTTTCTATTTTGCAATTTAATATAAATGTTAAGTTTCGTTAAATAACTGCAGACTAGACGACAGATATACAACGCTCATTATATGTATACGTATACATATATATATATATATATATATATACAGGGTGTCCTTTAAATACCTTAAAAGCTTCAGGTAGCACTCTTCTGTAAGAAATACA